>APFE031550566.1:89227-111799 GCA_000404065.3 Pinus taeda
TACAATTAAAGGAGAGAAAGTCAATAAAAATAGTTAATATGAAAAACGGAGAAAGGAGTTCGAATATCAGAGAGATAGAATATTAATATATACCAATGTATAATAACAATATAAAGTATAGTAAATAAATAAATAAATAATACGAACCCACTACATATTAAAATATAATGATAATAAATGAATACTAGATTAAGTTCATATATCGTACTAACAATGTATACATAATATAATCATTATACTTACTAATCCCTTAATATTTACTATTATAAATAAGGAATAAGGTAAATAAATAATAATTATATATATATAATATATAAAAATAATGTAAACCAAAAAGAATCATTAATAATAAAAATATACAGAACATTGCCACATAGGTAGAAAAGATACATAGTAATTAACTATTAAATTGATAAAAGAGTAAATTACATAATGAAATAAAATGAACCAAAACCCTACAAATCAAAAATACATAATAAAAGATATGAATAACATGTATGTGCTAAAATATAAAAATAATAGTAATATACATAAATAGAACCATCAATTTTTTTTTAATAAAAACACCCAGAACACGACACAAAGGGGAAGACAGGAATGAGACTGAAATGGAAACAAAGAAGGAAACTAGGACGAAAGGGCAGGGATCCAAGATCTAATGATCTTCCAGCCATCATCTCTGTTGAGATTAATAGGCCTCCTTTCGATTGCAATGGCTTCCCTGAATTTACAACGATGGAACTGAGCAACCTTGGCCACGACTTTGGCCTCCCCAATACAGACCTGATGCTTGGTCTTATCCACATGTTCTGCTAATGCTGAAGACTTGGTTCTACCATGTTTCAGGTCGGCCACATGTTCGTTAATCCTCTGCTGGATGGAGCGCACACGGGATCAAATAAACACCCTTAATATCCTTGGGGTTCACGGGATCCTTCACCGATCGGAGGGAGTTTCGAATGGTGTTGAGGGGCCTGAAGGTCGAGGGAACATCGATTCTCTTAAGGATCCGAGCAATCTTGTCCGTGGTTCCTTGGATATAGGGGAGATGGACACCTAGACGGTGCTCCCTTAGTTCTTTCTTGATTAACACATTTCTGGAGGCTTTGAGAAAAGCCTTCTGACCAAGGCGCCCACTACATGTGTAATGTCTAGTCTAGTACAGACCATCGCATACATCAGGCTATTGACTACACTTGCATATGGAACATGGGACATATCCTCTTCCTCTTCTTGTGTCTTGGGACACCGTTCAACAGATAACTTTACACCTACAGGAACAGGAAACTTCACCGATTTAATATCCTGCATATTAAACTTTTGTAGTATTGTCTCGAAATACTTCCTCTAGTTTAACCAAAGCTTCTTTTTTTCTCAATCTCTTTTAATTTCCATGCCCAAAAATATAGTTTGCAGCACCAAGATCTTTCATTTCGAATTTGGAGGACAATTGGGTCTTCAAATCCTAGATAATTTCTTTGTCATTTCCAATCAACAACATATCATCCACACAAAAGACCAGATAAATAACACGGTCCCTTATTAATTTAAAATACACACAGTGATTTGGTTTTCTTTTGGTGAAGCCAAGTCCCTGTATAAATGTATCAAATTTTTGGTACCACATCCTTGGTGATTGTTTTAACCCACACAGAGACTTTTTTAACTTGCATACTAGTTCTTTCTTACCCTTCACCATAAAGCCTTTAAGTTACTTCATGTAGATCTCCTCTTCCAGATCCCCGTGAAGAAATGTTGTCTTCACATCCATCTGTTCTACCTCAAAATAAAAAGTAGCAGCAACATATAAAAGTAATCTAATAGAATCTACCTTGGCAACAGGTGAAAAAATATCACCAAAATCAATTCCCAGCACCTGGGAATAACCTTTTGCTACCAATCGAGCTTTGTATTTCTCCACCTTTCCTTCTACATTTTTCTTCTTCTTGAACACCCATTTGCTACCAATGGGCTTCCTTCTAGCTGACAACTCCACCAAATCCAAAGCCCCATTTTTGTTCAAAGATGCGATTTCATCAACCATGGCCTCTTTCTTGAGTTTTCCATCCTCTGAATCTACTACTTTCTTCACAGTCCTGCGTTCATCATCAGTAATAGATAAAGAAAAATTTAAATAGAGAGAAGATGGAATATACCTTTGTAGCTGTCTTCTTTCTCAAACTGATCATCTCATAACCAGAGTTTGTGGATGTTCATCTTATGATTCCTCTTCTGCTGTAGAGTTTGATTCTTCCTCCTTTAGCTCGAACTCTATTTTCTTAGGTTCCTTTAGTTGGACTTCATGTTTAATAACATCTTTCACCTCTCTAAACACCACATCTCAGTTGTACACAACCTTCCTTGCTACTGGGTTCCAAAGTTTATAACCCTTTAAACCATCCTTATACCCAATAAAGATGCACTTTTCAGATTTACTAACTAACTTTGTTCTTTTCTCCTTTGAAACATGTACATATGCATACATACAAATACCCTCATATGTGAAAGATATGGTTTCTTACCAGTCCATACCTCTTGTGGAGTCTTATCCTCCAACGTTGATGAAGGTGATCTTTTGACCAAGTAACATGCAGTCTCCACCGCCTCTACCTAGAATTCTTGTCCTAACCCGACACCACTGAGCATGCTTCTTGCCCTTTCCATCAATGTCTTGTTCATTCTTTCTGCAACTCCATTTTTCTCAAGTGTGTATGGAGTAGTATCCTTCCGTGCTATACAACACTTCTTACAAATTTCTTCAAATTATTTCTTGCAAAACTCTCCACCATTATCTGTCCTCAACACCTTTAACTTCTTCTCTGTCTGGTTTTCCACCAAAGCCTTAAATTCTTTAAACCTATCAAAGACTTTAGATTTCTTCTTAAGGAAATATATCCATGTATTCCTTGAGAAGTCATCTATAAATGATACATAGTACATAGACTTACCCAGTGATGGAACCTTCATAGGTCCAAACACATCACTCTGAACAAGTTCTAATATTTGTTTCACCCTCTTACCACCAAATAGTAAACTCACCTGATAGTGTTTCCCATATACACAATTTTCACAGAAATCAAAATCCAGAGAGCTATTAGTCATACCTTTTACCATACCTTTACCATGAAGTATTCGAAGGCCCTTCTCTCCAATATTTCCAAACCTTTGATGCCATAGCATGGTCTTTTCTCCAGAGACCACTAGATTTTCTGCTCCATTTTCAGGAACAACAAAACTATTGCACCCATCAATAATAGTGCTACCTTGCAGCTTTTACATATTTCTAATCCGAACTCCCCGCATCAATACCAATGCTCCCTGAACCATCTTGTGGGTATCTTTCTCAAACACTGTTTTTACACCTGCATCATCAAACTTGCTGACATAAATCAAATTTCTGGCTAATGCAAGAAAATGCAGAACACCCATAATCGTTCTAATCCTTCCACCTTGCAACTTCAACTTTACTTTTCCATGACCAACGATTCTAGCCTTCCTGTCATCCCCCAAGAAGACATCACTACCATCATATTTCTCATACTCATAGAACCACTCTCTATGGGGAGTGAAGTGAAATGATGCACCTGAGTCAATCAACCAAGCCTCATCACTATCATCATATTTCTCATACTCGCAGAACCACTTTCTATGGGGAGTGAAGTGAAATGATGCACCTGAGTCAATCAACCATTCCTCATGATCTACATGCGTACTTGAAGAAGCCATGTACACATCCCCACCTTCATCTGAGGTGGTGTTTGACTCTATAGAAGGAGTATCATCAGATCCCTTTCCTTCGTCAGGTCCTTCAGATTTACAATCCCTTTTGTAGTTCCCTTCTTTTCCATATTTCCAACATACCTTTACAGGTTTTCTTGGAGATTTAGATCTCCCTCCAGATTTAGATCTCCCACTTGATGACTTATTTTTGTTTCTGTTATGGGACCTTCCTCGTACATACAAGGCATAACCATTCTGGCTCTCCGTATTTTTCTATCTCATCTCCTCTGACAGTAAGGATGAGACTATTTCATCAAACCACAAGGGAGTTGCATTACTACCTATTGCAATAACCAGATTATCCCACGAATCTGGTAGAGAACACAACAAACTGATGCACTTATCTTCATATGAAATTTTAATATCAACAGATAATAACTGAATTACCACATTATTAAATTCATTCAGATGCTCTGTCACTGAGTCTCCATATTTCATCCTCAGGTTATACAAATTTTTCTGTAGGAACAATTTTTTCACCAGAGAATTAGATTGCCACAAAGTCCCTAACTTTTCCCACAAATCCTTAGCCGTATCTTCCGCTGATACATTCAACAATACTAAATTTGAGACACACAATCATATTGTGCTCTTTGCCTTTCGATCCAACTTCTTCCATTCTTTATTGGACACTCCCGTTGGTTTAGTATTTGGATCTACCACGATCCATTGATTTTTATCTACCAACAGATCCTCCATCTTGAATTTCCATAACTCAAAACTTTGACAATTAAATTTCTCGATCTCTATCTTTCCACTGCTCGCCATATTCTTTAACCACCAGAATTGATCCTGCAGATCTCCTATTGAACAGGGTATACCACAAGCCCAAGTGAAACCACTCAGCAAGAAAGGTGTGCCCTTGAAGCCAAACTTGGCTCTAACACCAAATGTAGGTTTTAACCATGTACACAAATTACCTGCATATGAATTCTAAAACACAGAAAATAAACAATAGCAAGAGCATAACACATAAAACAAATATACACAGAGATTTTCCCCTCGATCCAAAAATTGGGACTACCAGATTGATTTTTCATTATATTCCTTTCAATATTACAATACATATATATACATCCCGAAGCATCCAATACCATGGACTGAAAACCATCACACCCAAAACCATGTGCGAAAACCATGCACCAAACCATAGATATGTCCGTCCACCTAATATAGGGTCCAAAAAAATTGCCCCGAGACACTGCCCCAGACCTTGTAGAGGGGGGGCTAACTGCCCCCCTCAAACACCCTGTGACCCCCCCGCTACACATGGTTGAACAGAAAGAATTGGGTTGGTTGGGTGTGGCAACTGATTTGGTGTGTGTACAAAATAAAGATAAAGGTAGAAGCTAAGGATTGATTAAAGGATAAGTATTAGTTTTTTATTTCAGTTTTGTTATGCATGTGATTTATGATTCTAGTTTATGATGATTACATGTGATCAATTTCTTGTTTATGATGGTTACATGTGATTTATGTTTTTGTCTATGACGGTTGCATTTGATATAATCATATATGATATGTTTATTCATTATGATTTGATCAAACAATTAGTATGACTTTTTGTGACAGGAAGTGAACAGGATTGCAAGTGTACCTTATTGATGAGCGACCAATGAGGTATGATGTGAATTCATTTCAATTTATTTTAAATCTAATGGAAGTTATGTGCTTGGTATAGGAAGCATGAAAATGCCTTGTTTGGTGGTTGAAACTAAATATAAGAATTAGCAACGTCAGAGAAAGAAATTGGAATAAGAAGCAGCATGCTAGTAAAGCACTTCAAGAACAAGGCCATTGTGGGACACTAGTACCCAATAGTGTCCATTGATTTCCATGATCATGCTATGACCGGTATGATTATTTTTAGGTAGGTATATTCCTTGCTTTTTTGACCCCCTATTGATGGTGCTCGACCCACCAACATGTCAAGGGGATCTTCCCGGTAAGAAGTCCCAATTAGACCTCAGAACTTTTAGTGTGGGAGTCCCAATAGCGGGTTGTATAGATATGCCTTGACCGCGGTTTCATACAAAGGAAATTAAGATAACTCTATCAGTAGAAAGGGTGTGAATATTGTAGTGAGTCAAGGAAGGTGCATGAGAGGTTCTAACACGAGTGGGTTGAGATGAGTGCACCCCTTGGAAACCTGTAAAAGTAATCAGATCGAAAGGGAAGAGATGAGGGAAGATGCATCACAAGCTGGAAAGAAAGTCAGCTG
The DNA here is from genome assembly GCA_000404065.3 of Pinus taeda. NCBI lineage: Eukaryota > Viridiplantae > Streptophyta > Pinopsida > Pinales > Pinaceae > Pinus > Pinus taeda. Next base: position 95,229 of record APFE031550566.1, read on the forward strand.
GAAATCCAAAGTGATGGTTAAACCAATCAACACATTTCATAAAGATTCATACATTCTCATATGGAGCATTCCATACATGCATGCATAAGAAAGCAAATACATGTGCTATTTAGAGTACAAAAGACAGTTTGAATACAATACTACATATGCATGAAACATGCTCGCTCTTATTATATAAATAAGTGTAAGTTCAGTCATACAATACATCCATGTAAACCCACTAGCCCCAACATTGGAATGTTACAGCCACATCCACCTTCTCCTCCAAAGAGATGTACTAGCTCTGTGCAATGGAGAAGCCAAGGCATGTTACAATACTGTCCAAGCTCTCTCCAAGATAGTCTTATCAGAAGCTTGGCTAACCAAAATCCCTTACAATGAGTTATGAGGGACTATTTATAGCAAAGGGTGGGGTGACCCTTTACATTCGCCTTTGTGACTGTTTAACTACCCTCATGATGCTTCACCTACTCTATGACTGTTACATCCAACTATTGACACTTGAGTTACACTTGACATGATGTTACAATACAATACACATGTACTCATGTGAGACAATGCGGCTTGAGCAAGCCATGCAAGACATCACTAACACTCTGTCCATTGTGATGAGACTAGATATTTGACATGCTTTTGATGATGAAGGTGGTCATTTGATCCCAAGCTTGTTCATCCATGATGGTATGCATGCACCCCATGGTGACATCTTGTTGAAGCGAACTCTTGCCTTTGGTGCAACCAGTGCATTGGTTTGGCTCCTTCATCCAACGCGTCTGTTAACATGTGCATGGTCTTCTCAGGTGCGGCTGAAATGAAAACAAACTGATGCATAGTCTATGTGCTAATCTTCAAGTGTGTGTTGGTGGTCATGCACATCAACTTGTCGAAGTACATGTCCAGCTCTAGTTGGACTTGCTTCTTCTCTTTGCCTTGGTGAGTGTGCTGAATGGGTTGGATCGCATGCGTGTGCACAATGACATGCATGATATTGAATCCCTTGCATGAGATCAACAAAATTTCTCACCATGTCTACTATGTGCTAGCTGCTGGGATGGATCTTTAACTTGTATGGGTTTGGTTTCATCTGTTAGTGCATGTTGTGCCCACTATTGTTCCTATTCCTGCTACAACTCATTCTTCTATTTGTGAAGCTTTTTGTTCTTCCTTGAGTTGCTACTTCAGCACATGAAACTCATTCTTTCTTCCATTCTCTTTCTTCACACAATCTACATGACGCACCATCACCTCATAGACTGAGTCTCCAAAGTTGCTTTCATCATCAATGGATCTGCTTGAGCTTGCAACTTTGTTCTGCCTCTTTGTTGTCAACAACCTTCCTCTTGCATTCACTGCAGTCAGTATGATGCCTTCAGCTACTGTTCATGATGTTGCTTGTTGTGGTGTTGCTGTCGTCACATCTTGATTTCTTCATCTACGAACAATTTTATGTCTTTGTGGGTAGGCAAGTTCATAGACACTTGATCAACTGTATCCCCAAGTGTGCTCTGAATGGTGCCTTCGACTCTGCTCTCTTAAAACCATTGTACCCACACTGTTGAGAGGAAAATGAACACCTACAATACCTAGAGACATGGCAACACTCATGGAAATTAATCTGTCAGTCGAAAACCAAAATGAACTTGAGAACTGACTCGCAACAGACCTGTGTGACTAATCTTGGAGGTTGCACAATTTCGACTGGGAGGTCAAGAGACTGACTACCAAGACTACACAAGGCACCGTTTGGAATGTTGGGAGAATATCTGACCATTGGAACTATGCAATTCACAGCCCAATCTGGCTATTGACTGTTGGAATTTCACAAAGCACAATCTCTGTTGGCAATGGTTGCATGCTTAGTGACTGCATTATGCAATTTTTTGGGCCAGCAGTCACTGTCCCTCAGAAATGAAAAAAACAGTCCTAGAAAACAGTGCTTGGGTAGAAATGCACATTTCTGGAGAGGAAGACAGAGCCTTCACTCCTCAAATTGCCCAATGTTGTCTCAATGAAGGTAGAGTCTAGACCAAGATTGGCTCGACTCGCTAATGGGCAACTGAAAGAAAATATGAAAATGAATGGATGACGACACTTAGTGGAAGCATAAGTGATTGACAGTGTATGTAAACATGAATGAAAGACTCAATAAATAGATCAACATGCATGTGGGTGAAGTGAGTCACTGAATCAACGACCACTTGTGCAAAATAGTTTCATGCATGCGAAAATAGTGAGCTGGCAACAAAAACTACAACAGTGCTAGGACAAGCTAGTATACATGTAAACGATAGAAAGAGTTCAAAGAAAACAAGCAAACAAAACTCACACAAGAGAATACACAAAAAGCGACAGAAATGCAACACAAGGCATGGAAGGCGAGATTACCCCAAAACAACTGAGCTAAATGTGTCGAATGCTCCTATATGTGATGCAGGATGTTAGAGCTGTAAGGTTGATGTGAAGAACGAGCTTTGCAGCATCCGGTTATTTCAAGAGTCATGCATGGTTTCATGCGAAACTAACCTACAAATGAAACAAGAGAACTATGATGTCAGGCCAGGTAGTAACTCCTATCGGTAGTAAAACTGATTCTTCTTATTTCATTAGGTAGGCTATTGTTATATACAAAAGGGTGTGACTGCTCAGTTCATCTTCTGATGACTGTTCACATTCCTAATTTAACTATTTACATAAATTCACCCAACCGTGAGGATTAGGTGTCAACATTCCCCCCCTTAACCTGAAGGGATGTTGGTGATTCCAAGCATCATTTTGAATCTTTCAATTTTTTCTCCTCCAAGCGCTTTGGTGAATATGTCTGCAATTTGCTCCCTTGTGGAACAATGATGGAGATGGATTGTTTTGGCCTTAACATGATGTTGAATCAGATGATATTTATTATTGATGTGTTTTGTTCGATCATGGAACTTTGGGTTCTTGGCCAACTTTATTGCAGTGGTGTTGTCAATCATGAGTGGAGTTGATTGTACTTGTTTTACCTGTAAATCTTCAAGAATTTTCCTGAGCCACACATTTTCTTTTGTTGCTTCAGCTGCTGCCACGTATTCTGCTTCTGTTGTGGAATCTGCTGGAACTGATTGTTTGCGTGATCTCCAAGAGACAGCTCCTAATCCAAGACTCATAGCATATCCTAAAGTAGATATCCCAATTTTTTTGTCTCCATTGAAGTCTGAATCAGAGTATTCGATCAAACTGAAGTCATCCACCTGTGTGTACTTGATTCCATATTCTTGAGTTCCCTTCAAGTACTTTAGAACTCTTTTTGCAGTAGACCAATGTCCTTCATAAGGCTTTTGCATAAAGCTGGAGAGGATTCCAACAGCAAATGAGATGTCTGGTCTGGTAGTAGTAAGGTAGTTGAGACTTCCTACAAGCTGTCTATACTTTGTTGCATCCTCAAATTCCTTTCCTTCAATAGATGTGAGCTTTAAGTTTTGTTCCATTGGAGTAGTAAGAGGATTGCACTCTGTCATGCCAAACCTGTTCAACAAATCTCCAATGTATTTCTTTTGAGAAACAAATATGGACTTTGGATGTTGGGTTACTTCAATGCCAAGATAGTAATGAACATAGTCCAAATCAGTCATTTCATAACTTTTTCCCAATTCTTTCTTTTTGGATGGAATATAGCTTTCATTGTTCCCTTTCATTAAAAGATCATCTACATATACCACAAGATATACAACTGTTTTGCCAACTTTCTTGATAAATAAAGTTGCATCATCAAGATCAAAATGATTGAAGTTGAGTTTCAGAAGATGCTCAGTTAGCTTTTCATACCAGGCTCGTGGTGCTTGTTTGAGGCCATACAAGGACTTCACAAGTTTGCATACTTTATGTTCATGTCCTTTCACAGCAAATCCTTCAGGCTGGGACATAAAAACATTTTCTTTTAGATCTCCATTCAAGAAGGCAGTTTTTACATCCATTTGATGGACTTTCCAACCGTTCTGAGCTGCTAGTGCAAAGAGTGTCCGGATGGTGGCCCATTTTGCTGTGGGGGCAAAATTTTCCTCATAATCGATCCCTTCCTTCTGTGAAAATCCTTTTGCCACAAGCCTAGCTTTGTGCTTGTCAAGTGAGCCATCAGCTTTATACTTGCTCTTGTAGACCCACTTGCAGCCAATTGGTTTGGTTCCAAATGGAGGATCAAACATCTTCCAAGTGTCGTTCTTTATGAGGGCATCATACTCCTTTTGCATTGCTTCTTTCCATTCATCATGAGAAGTAGCTTATTTAAAGGAAGTTGGTTCAAAATCTGTAGACAAGTTCAATTCACAATCATAAGAAACATCCATATCAAGAGGTGAATTTGAGTCATCTACATCACCTCCATTTTGTCAGTTTGAATTTATGGTTCCTGTTACGCAGTAATTTGTCACCGTTGGTCACCGTCCTTGTTACCCCTGCTTTCGCACACTGGAGGACACGTTTATGGACCTGTGACCAGTGACACAACTTAAAAACACTTGCATTGGAGTCTCCTAAGTATGAACTTCAAAATCCCTGAAGACACCCTTTGAAGATTAGCCCTAAAAAATTCCCTTTTTCCATTAGCGCGGGTCCACAGTGTCTAACCCGCGCCAATGGCTCAGTTCCTTCAAAGAGGGCGCGCCCATGGACGCTCTGTCATAGAACAAAGCCCGCACCACCCAAAATTGGTCATGATTTTTGGCCAGCGCGCACTAAAGTGTTTTTTCCTCCATTGCTCATGCAGTTCTCTGAGGAAAAATCCCATGGAAGTGGTCGAGTGTCGTCTTTTTCATCCATGACAACCCAGCTCAAAGGCTATTCTGGGACAATGCCAAATCTTCAGTAGGTGTCCGGATACAATGAATACTTCCTCCTCCTCCATCTATAAATGGCTGTCACCCTGCATTGAACCAACTAGTTTTGACAAGAGCTAAGGTGAGCTAAGATTATGCTGGATTGATAGTGAGAGCTGAGAGAGGAGTTATGCTGCCGAAGTATTGAGAGAGGAAGTCACTTTGCAAGGCATGTTTAGCTACTGACCCAGTTGGAGGAGATTTCAACGTCAGGCCTCTTTGGTTGTAATCCTTCTCTTATTTTATTGAATAATGAATGGCTATCATTATGGTTCCACTCACGTGTCTGCTGATGATATTTGAGTTATATCTTTCTTGACTGATATATAATTGCATGAAAAGGATTTTACGCTTGTGTTGGATTGTTCTTTGTTTGTGCAGGTGTCCGTACGTGGAGCGTAAGGATAGTGACCGGCCAAAGCTAAAGGACGGGAGTGACGTTTCTTCCACAACAAATAGCATTGGATTCCAGGTAGATCTTTCTAATCAATCTTTAAATTATGCAATTAGGAACTTGCGTGTAGCGTGTGTGATTGTTGCTAGACCCCTGTCGGGCTAGTGGGATCGCCTCTGTCCGCAGAGGGGATTTACTAGCTCAACAATTTGGTGACTCCGCTGGGGATTTGCTTGTTGATTGTGTTTGTATTGTTTGTTTTGTAAATTGTGGACGGAGTCTGAAGAGCGGCCAGGCAGCCTTCGAAACACTTCTGCTATGCAGAAGTGAAGTAGATCAACACCACTTCAGTCGATCTCCGGTTCAGTTTACAAACTGGGCAATCTCAATCTTGCCTTGCATGTCATTTTTCCCTCATTTATTTGTCTGAATAATTTTCTTGGTTAGAGCTCTTGCTATTTTTTCTTCTTGCTGGCTCTGTCTAGATACTAGAAGCCAAGTCTGAGACCATCCGTTCTGTCTTTTTGCCTGGCAAACTCCGCCAGCGCGTTTTTTCTTTGAACAATCGCGTTGGTTGGCGCGTGTTGCTCTTAGACAACTCGCGCCAATCTATGTTTAGCGCGAGTTGCATACTTACAATCGCGCCGCACTGGTTAAGTTTTTCAATAAGCTTGTTTTCCAGTCTCTTAAGCTTGGGTCTGTGTCTTTTTGCTCTTTTTATGCCTCCTGGAAGTCTGTTGGACTGTTCTTTGGCTGGTGGTTTTTTCCATCCTTCAGTTGTTCGCCTTTGTCCATCGATTTTACATCTTGGCCTTTGTGGCTTTATTATCGAGCCTTCTGTTGAATTTATGATTTACAGATCCAGTCATTTTATTGATTGATTTCCATATTCTTCTGGTGGTTATATGAGTTTTACATTTCATGCTGCAAGTGTCTCGCTTTTAGCTTGCTTGTTTTTATCTGACTTCATTGTGACTTAGCTTACATAGTTCTTTGAAGATTTTGGCTTTTTCTTTGCTTTGTTGGGTTATTGTTCGTGTTTCAGATCTGGTTATAGATTCTTTGGGATGAATTATCTAGTTGTGAATATCTCTTGAAATCAATTAAGTGCATTTTTACTATTTTTAAAGAAAAGAAAAAAGATTGTTTGCTTTTCATCAATTAGCATGTTATGTTAATTTTTGCTTTCAAAAAAGAAAAAGAAAATATTTTCCTTTCTTGTTGTTAGCTGCATTAGGATTGTTGAGATCGTTTTGTTTGTGTGAACCTATTAACTCTTCTGTAGCTAGAATTCATCCAAACGAAACGAACACAATTCTCGCATGTAGTTGCATTTTGGATATTTCAAGAGATCACATACGCTAAGACCGGAAACTGAGACTTAATCGAAGATAAACCATAAAATTAATTCAATGAACCTAACAACGCATTGAAACTTAACGCTCACATTCTAGAGGTCTAGGCTAGAGACGTGTTCCGGCGTCGTTAAGCCTGGTAGTTTATCGTTGAGTAGTTGGGTGATTCCTCCACGGTGAAACGATAGGTGCCAGTACGGACTGTGCTCCCACATACCGGCGAGTATAAATTGGGAGACCCCTATAGGCTTGCAACCTTTGATCCATAGGAAGACGAGTCTGCCGCCCTACAAACCGTAATGCACTGAACACAGCATTTAGGAAGATTGACTGCAGTACGGGAAGTCCTTGGTGATCTTCTGATCGCTAAGGTGTATAAGCAATTTTACGGATTGTTTGGCAAACCCTTTTACCTAGATTTCCAGAGTAGTCAGCTTTTGATCCTTTTCAGACTGTCTAACAGAAAATGTGTAAGTGAGCAGCTTGTCACTTCGTGCTCATTAAACAATCGAAGGAGACTAGAGTCATATTTTCGTCCTTTTCTCGACTCTTTAAAGTGAAAAGGTCAAGTCAGTGTCTTAAAAATTTATCTGGCCACGATCACGTTACCAGTAAAGATTTGGTGCGCTAGCTTAGTAAATATTCGTCTTAATATGGCAACCTTTCCAGGATTCATCAACCTAAGTTCCCCACCTGATGGGAATGCTGGTCGTTTCCCTTCTCCTGGAAATGCTGGTGCTCTTTATATGGCAACATTAACCCTTCCAGGGTTAACTGTCGGGTTACCAGTTTGGCTATTTTCAAACTCTGTGGTCCCTACTATGTCGGCTGCTACTCCATCAGTCCCTACGCCCGCTCAACATCCTGTTGAACCAAAGGTGGACCCCACCCCTTCGACACCTACTTCAACGTATCCTTCTTCTGCTTCGCCTGGCGAAAGTCTCGTTTCGAGTACCCAGGTGGCTAACAAGAAGAAGAAGAAGACAAAGAAGAAGAAGTCAAACAAGGAAACGGTTACAAACAGAATAACGACTACAAACACAACTGTTGTTCCACCACGGACAACGGAAGACGGACTCCTTCCCACTCCTCCGCACAAGATTAAGTTTCCTTGCAAATTATGCAAGGAAAACCATCTTCTTCATGATTGTCCTGGTATTCCCAGGATCTTAAGAATATGGTCTCGCGATCCAGCCCGTCCCTCATCATCCACTGACGCTCACAACGATGCTACCTCCGTAGTTGGTAATACTAAGGGCAAAGGGAAGATTCGATTCCCTTGCAAACTTTGTGAAGGCAATCATTTCCTTCACCTTTGCCCACTCATGGACAAAGCCTCCTCTGTGTTGGAAAGTCTTGCAGATCCCTCACCCCAACTCCCCACTAGATATCAGCGTCTTTCTGCAACTGCAGATTGTCCCTTCTACTGACAACAAGGTTGTTTGCATCCTCTCTTGTTCAGTCTCCTCTTCCTGCACTGGCTCCACCCAGCCTGTGCCCGACCAACCATTGGTCGGCGATCGTGTCAGTTCGAGTTTACCACCAGTTGACCAACCTATTCTAGACGATAGTCATAAACAGGTTCTTCATGTCTCATCGATTCTCCTGAGTCTGATGACGATCCTCTTATCCTTATTGACTCAGAGGGTCCTTCTTCGGCTCCGTTCGAGCAAGGGGGCAATCATATGATTCCCCCACCAAGCAATTCAGCTATCTCCTTTGATTGGAGTCACCTGACCACTTACCGCCTTCCATCCCATGTACCTTTCCAGATTACTGTGCATGCCTATGACACGGCCCTACCTGGCACCGTTGTGGATGAAGGCACGTCGGTCAGTCTTATGCCGTATACTACTTGGCAAGCTCTCAGTTCCCTGCCGCTTAGGCCGGTCATGCATACTCTGTTGGCTTTTGACAGAAGAGCATGTCCATCTCTAGGAGTCCTCCCACAGCTCCCTATTACTCTGGGAGGCAAAACCGTTTATATAGACGTAATGGTTATTCAAAGTGCTCTTGGTAACAATTTTCTCCTTGGTCGTGACTATATTTATGCCATGGGGGCTATCATTTCTTCGCTCTTCCGTGTGGTCTGCTTTCCACACAATGGAAGGATTGTCACTATTGATCAATTATCGTTCTTTAGCCCCCCTGTGCCATTGTCACCTCCTCCCGGTTCTCATCCACCAGTTGTATCTGCCTCCCCGCAGGTCAACTATGTGAGTACCTCCCCCACGCCTCTATCCAACACTACTGACATCGTCAATAGTGTTTTGGGGGCTTTGGATCCCAATTTCCATGGCTTTGATCTCCCATCGGGAGCGCCACTCCTGGAAGCCCCGACTTCCTCTTCATTATAATGAAGACCAGGCGGAGCATAGTTTTCCCTCTGTCAAGCTCCCTAAAAAATGAAAGAAGGTGTCTCAAGGATAGTTTTGATCTTGTGGCAACCTCGTTTAAAAATGAAACATGATTGGTCGGAGCATAGTTCATTTTCCTATGTCAAGCTCCTTAAAAAATGAAATTCACTCAGATGAAGCATGCAAGCCCCTGTTTGTGCATCAGACTTTGATTCACTCCAATGGGTTTGCATTCTCTCAAGCATAGTTCCTGCTCTTGTGTCAAGCTCGTTAAACAATGAAACAAGTGTCGAGCATAGTTCTTGATCTTATGACAAGCTCGTTAAACAATGAAACAAGTGTCGAGGATAGTTTTGCTAATGTATCAACCTCATTAAAATAATGAAACTGTTTATCTACGAGGATAGTTCATAACCATTATGTCAACCTCCTTAAAACAATGAAATGTGTGTTCGTGTTTTTTGGACACATAACCATTTAGTCAACCTTCAACCCATTTTCAATGGACTGAAGATTGGGCGGCACCTACCTCGGATTGATACACGATGTTTGGGGGCATGCCCGTTTCACTTGCATAGTTTGCATGTATGCCACGTGCTTTTAAGCTTGTATAAAAAATAAAATTTTGTATAAAAAATAAAATATATGCGTGTAAATACATTCCAATGGGTCGTTTGTTATGCAGTAGATACATTAGATTACATGTGTTCGAACAGTCGCATAGCACATAAAACACCATCACATGTACAAGATCCATCTAGAAAGAAACATAAGCATTAAAAATACAAAAACACAAGCAAACATGTTATGCAACTGATACATTGCATAGCATAAATACAACATATACAGTACAAGATCCATCCAAAAAATCGATATGTATATAAATATACGTGAGTCAAAGTGTTCGCGCCCCGCGCGTTACAAAAAAACATGCAAAAGTCATACAGCCGCTGACAGTTACTCCTCAAAAAATGTACAAAAATGAAACCTAGATGTCTAAGCACGGTTATGCTCGTGATAGCATGTCACTGCTCGTACCAAACGTCTCAACAGACGATGGACACGAGTAGACACCCCCACCGTATGCCGCTGGTAAGCTCTAGGCACATCTGCCAATCTGCCGTGGTCTGGGATACCTCGAGTGAGTGCCTCAAGGTTTTGCACAAGATCATCCTCATCCTCTACCTGAGGGTCCACTGCGGGTTGTGCTCTACGCACATTGTGGGGCACGTCAACTGGTCGCTCTGCGCCAACATCTGTATACATATATAGACGCTGTTAGAAATAGACATGTATTAACAAAAAAAATTAAATACATAAAAAACATTAAAAAACACAGAGTTCTTACCCAGCTCCTCATCCCAATCCTCTCCGTCAGTAGAGGGAGATCGGGATCTCCGGTGAAATCCGTGCCCGCATAGGGCCAGTCCTCAACGACTATCATCTGATGTCGGAGCCAGATGAAGAACTCGGGCTTCCAGGACATCTATTGGCCCCCTCCTCCTCTGGGCATAAGTTCTGCCCACCGATGCAATCTCGGCTCCCTCAACACTGGATCTGCCACTATCCCTCCAGGTACCCAAAAAATCGGTAGCCGCTCTAGAAAGAAGGTCACTAGAATTGACCCATACCCAAACTACTTGTTTCCACCCTGCTTACACTTGGTAAGCTATCGTTTGATATTGGTCGTCATCGCTGAAGCCCAATCAAACACTATAGGATGGAGACACTCAGTGGCCAATAGCAAGTGATTCTTGCTGGCCTCATGGGGTGCCTGTATACCTGCTGCCCGGGTAATGGTAAACAAGATAATTCACAGAACCAAGCTGGGAATCGTGTTGATATCTATTTTCCTGCTGTTTACACCAAAACATGCATCAGGACATATCCTATCCTTCACCTCCTCGATCTTCTCTGCAGAAGGTCGACTGCCTATCAGAATGGGACGCGCACCCCATCGTGATAAACCAGTAATAAAATAAACATCGGAAACATCTAATTCCAATGTCTGGTCCTTCAGGCGGAACACCTGATCCTCTACGTCCCAAGCGTCTACTATGAAACGTAGTAACTCAGGTTGTGCGCGAAGGTAGGAAGTATGGAATAATTTCTTGAGCCCGCAGTCTCTCAATGCAGTCATACAATCATCATCCGCCAAAGCTAGGGCATCAACTTCGTTGTGCTCTCGTTCTTTCCATTCTAGCACCATTTGTGGCAAAATCCTGCAAACAAAGGACAAATTTCAATCATTAGATAAATATTGAGACATAATTTGAAAGAAAATTGCAAATTGAACGGTCCAAATTGGCAAAAATTGAGATCGCGCTAATGGCGCGGCCTCTATAGAAAATTTCCGCCATTGGCGTGGTCCCGTGCCGGAAACCCGCGCCAATGGCGCGGACCTAAAAATTTTCAAATCCTCTTGCAGAGACCTAAAATATGGATGAAAACTAGAAAAAATAGAATGAAAATGAATCTTAGGATGAGGCCTCTTACCTGTTGCAGACGGCGGCTCGAACGGTGTCCTGGATTGGTCACAATCAGCAGGTGAATTTTGCACTAGAAACCCTCCAACAGTGAACTCTTAAGGTAAAAAGTGAAAAGTAAAATTGTTTTTTACTTTTTCCACTATTTATAGCACTATTTTAAACCAAAAATACATTAGAAGTGTTAATTTTGAGTATTTTTAGCGTATTTTCGTGTCGAAATAGGTTTTACGTTGTTGGTTGAATGATGACAGGGTCTGGTGTAGTTCAAACGAGCATCTTTTTAACTTTTTCAAGCTCGGTAAAACATAAGAAAATGTTACTAATGGTCCGCTTTCAGCTCTTTTCCTGACCTTTTAAAGCGGAAAAGATCGCTGAGTTGTCCCTCTTGGCTCGTTAAACGGTTACTAAGGGGCGGTCGTTTTAAGTTCTTTTATCGACCGTTAAAATATAAAAAGATTACTGGGTTTTTGTCGTTTCAAACTCGTTAATGGTTATGAAATGACGTGGTTTTGATCGCTTTTCTACTTTTTCAGGTCGAAATCACTATTCATGAAACGTACTCCTCGGTCGTAATGATCGGGCGGTTCTTTCGGGCATCATGTTATACTTTTTCGGGCCCGAGAGACAACTTTACGAAAAAGGACACCCCTGGAGTTTCCTTTTCTGTGTCTTTTTCAAACTCTCTAAACATGAAAAAGACTCTGAGTTTTACCTATGTCAGACTCGTTAAACCCTGACGACATTGGACTCGTCATTATGATGAGACTCGAGCTTCTCCTCCCTAGGGCTCATTAAACTGTTACTAGGTTGGATTCGGCCGAAGGTCGAACTTATACCACAAGCATATGCTATCCCCATCAAGCTTGTTAAAAATAATTTGGGTACTCGCCAGAAATGGTGGGGGAAAAAGAAAATTTTGGGAACCATAATTATTGTCGTGTCGGCAATATGTCGCTCTTGAACATGGCACTTCTCTGCTTTCGTGTCGGGGTGGGGATATCTCATCTCATTTTTCACTTGCCTCAGTGGGTTTGGGTAATCCTATTTGACCTCTCATCTGCTCATTGCCTTGTCATCATGACCTCTGATCCATTGGTGTCAAATACTGCCAACTCCACTATCGTGCCGCCGATATGTTCAAGAGAAGTTGACCTCTGAAAGAAACCACCTCTGTTTTGATAGTTCATAAATCTTAATTCACAACATTGTCTCTTCCCGTCTCGTGTCGATGATGTGGGAAACATTATGGCCCACCTTCGACGAAGATCACTTCCTTTCGACTTCAGCTCATTATCCAGGAAAGTGACCTAGAGACTCCCTTCCGGTACCTTGGAGCCTGCATGCCTCAATGGCAGGTTCTTCGTGTTCGACGTGAGGTTATCATCATTGGCCTCCGATCGGATAACTCTACAGGTGTTCGACATTGGCTCATTCATTCACACGCCGTAGATTGTACCTATAGTACCTTGAGGGCCATTGTCATTATTGGTGGTACCTCTCGCGTCTGTTAACAGCTTTCATCATTAGCTGGTAATCAGACGATGTTCATGCATGTTCGACTTCGACTCCTATATTCACATGCTTGAACTTGTACTATGTTCGGGTCGAGTTGGAGCACAAGACCCCGGATTGTGCATGTTTTACATCCGGGTTGCATTTTGTGGATTTTTTGTAACCATTACATGACTGATTTCATTGGATGGCTGCGACCATACCTGAGTCCATTTATAGATCCTCATCGGATGGCTGCGTCCATGCCTGGGATCCAGTTTTATACTTTGTTACGGATGGTTGCGCCCATACCACATATATATCATGTACTTGAGATATCAGTTGTACTTCTTTTCGCAGGTTCTCCGGCAGCAGTGTTTCAGTCACACATGTTCTTGTAAAGCACTTCACCCCTCTCTCTCTCGAGCCTCATGCTTTAGGGGGCATCTGTTACACAGTAACTTGTCACCGTGTGTCATTGTCCCTGTTACCCCTCTCCCGCATCTTGGAGGACCCATTCCGGGACTTGTGAGAAGTGACAAGACTTGAAACCACTTGCCTTATCCACCTCTAAACATGAGCTTCATATACCCTTAAGACATCTCCTGCTCATTGCCCTTAAAAACAACCCTTTTTGCATTAGCACTGGTGCCCTGTGTTATGCCCACGCCAATGGGGAAAATCCTATTGAAAGGGCGCACCATTAGCGCTCTGTCCCAGAGTCGTAATCGCGCCAGCCATTTTGGGCAAAGATTTCAACTACTCAAACCTCCGAAGGTTCTGTCCACCTCATTCACCAAATTGATTCCAAGTTGAGTGAGGATGGTTTGGCTTCGAATCTCCTTAGATGGAAAGTTGTTTGCCACCATTCCATGGAAGTTTCCAAGTGATGAAGCCAAATCCATGATTATGGGGGATTGACCTTATCTCTTCCTTTTCCTCTATGAAAGCTTGTTCCCTTGGCTTGAGCAAGCTAGTTCTGGTTCTAATAGCTTTGAATCTTGTTGCAATACTTGTGTTGAAAGGAAGATATCAAAAGGTTGGAGTTGCAAGAAGCTTTCTTTGTATCCATAAGGCTTTCCCTAAGTAAGGAGACTTTGTCACTAAAGAGAGAGAGAGCTTGTCCCTCAACCCTTCAAGCTTTTGCAAGACTTGTGTAGCTGAGCACCCAGCCAAAGGAGGACTTGACGTCAGTACGTTGGTTGCATTCTCCTTTGTTGAATATTAATAAATAGATGACTATCATTATGGTTCCATTCTCGTTGTACTTGTAATGGTTGATGTTGAATTATATCCTTCCTGACTGATGTATAATTGCATATATTAGATTTCACGCTTGGGTTTCTGTTTGTTCTCTTTGTTTGCAGGTGTCCATTCACGTGGATAGTGGAGGATCGTGACCGGCCAAGGCAAAGGAATGCGAGCGCCATCTCTTCTACGAACTAAAGCATTGGATCTTGTTGGGCCGTCAATATGCCATTATTATTATCACTTTTGAACACATATCCACCCATTTCCACTAATCTTCATCATGCCATTTATTATAATTTATTATATAACTCCATTTTATGATGATTTATGCTCTTATATTATTTATTCTCCTTTATTTCTAATCAATTGATGATTACGAATTATTTCATCAATGATAGTTCTAATAATTTGGTTATAACATTATTCACCATTTTTAGCCTCCAAGGTAACTTCCAGATTGAAGATTTGATTTTTAAATCTGCCAACTCAGAAATTCGCTGGTTTAAGGAGTGACAGTTTTACGGTTGAGATTCTAAGCAAATGAAGACGAATTTGAGAAATCCGGAACATGGGTTTTGTCCAGAACGGGACCAATTAACTTTAGTGAAGAACGGTTTGCCCAAATTCGGCTTGTATAGAGAGAAACCTAGGGTTCTTTGAGCACGATTTTCTCAGATTTGCAGTTGCGGTCGTCCTCCAAATCTCAGCTGCAAACCCAAATTCGTCTTGCTTTTGTTGAGAGATGAAAGGAAATATATTTTCTTGTTGATCATCTAGTTATAATCAACCCAAATTTGTAAAAGAAATCATGTTGTAATTATCTATGTTGTAACTGCTCTCTGATCTTTCTCTATTTAAATGAAAACAAAGATCAGAGATGGGATGGCTTCAGGATGACTGCAAGATGACTTCAGGATGACTTTGGGGATTCGAATGATGGAGAATTGATGATTTGAATTAGAGATTAAGAAGCAAGGATTCATGATAGGATAGGAGGAAGGAAGGAAGGATTATTTTATGCTGTATGTCTCAAAGCTTCAATTATTGTAATGATTTCACCATTTAATGATTAATACATAATTTGGGCATTGTTGTTCACTCTTTTCCTTCTGAAGTAACCCAGCAGCGTCGGCTAGCGGCTAAGGGCCCAGCCTCTGGTGGAGTACGCTGCTGCTGTTGTGTATCATATATTTACACTTGCTTTTGTATCATTATAACTTGATTTCTGCGTGGTTTGCTTATCTTTATTACTTGGTAATCTGATATACCTTTCATATGCTATGCTATGCTCTGTTACGATTAATGCATTTATGGTTTTTCTCAAGAAATCTGCGTAATGACTCTGCATTGTATAATTGAATATTTTCAGAGTTGATCGCATGCTTTTAGTCGCAACCAGTTATTTCTGTTACAGAGCGTCTGTATTGAGTATTACTGTCGTTTGATTCATTTGCAATCCCGATTATTGGAATCCGAAAGTAATGATATTCTATTTGGAGACATAGTTGTATTATCCTTAATTGTCAGATTACTATATTAATGTGAGGCGTGCATATATGGTTGATTATTGTTGTTCTATAATTCATAATGAGTGTTGTTCCATAAAGTATATTCCATCCAGTTTGCTTGAGGGGAAAAGAATGTTATATCAGAGTGTGAATCAGTTGGTTTTGACTCGCAAGATTTAGTTCTTTTGATTGCTGTTTCATTTACTGTTGTTCCATTTCCTTTTGCTATTCCATTTTACTTTCTGTCGTTTCATTTACTTGCCTTTGCTGCTTTGGTGTGAGAGAAGGTCTAAGGCTGTAGTGAGCCTCAACAGTCACTGCCTAGCTCCCAGACCTATGGTCCATGCTCTAATTTCCTTTCCATCAGTTTCTAGAGGGATGGGTTATCGCTTCCGCACCCTTGACTGATAAGCTGCCTTGTGTGATTTTATCTTTTTGAAGTAATTTAGTCATAGTTTAACATCCGTTTACTCTTGTATTTTCTGAACGCTGTACTACTAAACATTACTCTTGAGTAAATAGCCGCCTCAGACTAAGTACACTCTTGAAATAAAAAGTCGTCCCTGGGTTGACAATTAATGTGAGGTAATTAGGAGTTACAAAGACACCTTTTTATCACTCCACATTTTGGCGCCGTTGTCGGGGAGAGTGTAGCCATTTCTAAAGAGTAGTGCGAATCTGATGAGTGCCTGCTAGGGAAGAGTTGGATCTTAAAAATGGAAGGTAAGAACCTACGTACGGAGCATGTAAAATCCCTGCTCCCCCGTCCGCTTTCCAGCAGGACTGTTAAAGAACCTAGGCTAGAAATAGATGTTTGAATTTTTGTGTGAATGATTAGGAAAAAGATAGAAATTTTTAAAAAATGAATCACATGATCTC
>APFE031550566.1:115619-136899 GCA_000404065.3 Pinus taeda
TCCATTTGTAGAAGGAACAAGCATTGGACCACATAAATCTGAATGAATGAGTTCAAGTTTTCTATGTGCTCTTGAATGTGAATCATGAAAAGATTGTTTTCTATGCTTTCTTAAAATGCAAGCATCACATTGCTTAGGTTTCCTAGGAATTGTAGGCAAACCAGCAACACCATTTTTCTTCAACAAGCGGAAGTTGTCATAGTTCAAATGTCCAAATCTAGCATGCCATAATAAACTTGATGGAAGTGTACCTTCTTCATAATGAGAATTGTATGAGAAATGGTATGCACGAGCAGAGGTACCTTGTAGCTTGAGAAGCCTTTCTTCTTCTATTCCCCTCATGATAAGTGAGTGGTCGGATGCTTTTCTCACCTCAAGCTTGCCATAAAACATATGAATGGAGTGACCTTGCTGGTGGATGTGGACCAAGGAGAGCAAGTTTCTCTTCAGCTGTGGGAGATATAGAACAACACCATTTTTCTTCAACAAGCGGAGGTTGTCATAGTTCAAATGTCCAAATCTAGCATGCCATAATAAACTTGATGGAAGTGTACCTTCTTCATAATGAGAATTATATGAGAAATGGTGTGCAAGAGCAGAGGTACCTTGTAGCTTGAGAAGCCTTTCTTCTTCTATTCCCCTCATGAAAAGTGAGTGGTCAGATGCTTTTCTCACCTCAAGCTTGCCATCAAACATATGAATGGAGTTACCTTGCTGGCGGATGTGGACCAAGGACAGCAAGTTTCTCTTGAGTTGTGGGAGATATAAAACATGATCCAGAAGAAAGTCTGGAAGACCAGGTAGTTTAAGCCTGATTGTGCCAAGCCCTGATGGCTTGATTTTTGACTGATCTACAAAATATACTGCTCCATCAACATTGTCAGTAAAATCTTCAAAAAAATATTTTCTATGAGTCATGTGACAGTTTGCTCCTGAATCAAGCAACCAATCATTTTTCCAGGAAGCAAGTGAAGCATTAAACAAATCTTCATTTACTCCAATGTTACATTGTGCCTCAACATAGTGAGCGGATTCAGTTGCTTTACCTTTGACTGTGTCATTAGTTTTACCTTTCGGTTGGTTTCTTTGCTACTAAATTTTGTCCCAAGGTAACTTGCATGTAGAGGCATCATGTGATCCATTTCTTTTGCAGTGTATGCAATGCAAATCTGACTTATCTCCTTGAAAGTGCCAGCCCCCCCTGCCTCTAAAATATCTTCCTCTTCCTCTAGAAGAATCTTGGGAAAGATTCTTTTCTTTATGACCAAGGCACACAGCCTCTTCAGAAGATTCAGGGGTTGTCTTCTTTCCAAAAGCTTTCTCTCTTTCAACAAACTTTTTCACAAGAGTCAAAGGTTATATCTTTGAGATTTCCATTTGCTTGCAAAGACTCAAGATAATTGGAGTAAGTAGGATAAAGTGCCTTGAGAAAAACAATAAGAGGGATATCCAGCTCAACCTTAATGGATTTGATATCATGCATTATAGACTTTACTTTAGATGCAAGAGCAAAAGGATCATTATTTTGCAGTTCAAGAGTGAAGAGTTTAATCATGAGTTGAACAACTTCAAGTGCAGAATGTGAGTCATAGAGTTCTTTCATCTTTTGTAAGGCTTCAAAGGCAGTTGAATATGACGAAATATGGCGACTCACCTCTTCATTTATAGATGCTGTGATTAATGCATAGGCTTTGCTATTCATTTTTTCCCAAATGACGAGCTCTTTGTCTGAGGTAGGTTGTACTGGGTCATTGTCTCCTTCTCCGACACATACTCCTTTGCACAACTCATTGAATATGAGGGTGTGTTTTATCATCTGAGACCATTCAGGATAGCTCTCCTTTCCAGTGAAAACTATTCCTACCATGGATATGATTGAATGCATTCTGTAAAAAAAAAAAATCGTTGATAGAAAAGAATACTTCTGCCAATATACAGTAACAATGTACTCAAAAATTTCTGTGGGAAACGATTTTCATTGTTTAATTCATATCACAGTCAATAATTAATCATTCATTGCGAGCTCTACAAAGTTGGAGCAGCGACGACATCAATCACGAGCTCTACAAAGTTGGAGCAGCAACGGCATCACAATTTCAAAGCTCACTAAAAAGAAAAACACCATAAATCCCTTTGATTCTCTAGACCTTGAAGCCAGTAATAAAAAATATGGCAGCGTTAAAGTGTTGGACAGTGTTTAAAATATGGGACAGCGTTAAAGAAATTTTAAAGACACACTAAAAATGCGTTGTCTAATCTAAAAATTGTGTTAGGCATTTCCATGCATTTTAAAGACACACTCACAAGAAATCTGCCGCTGTTAGGATATAGTGAAAAGGGAAAATCCTAAACCCAAGCGCACTGGAACAAATGTGAATTAACCCCAAATC
The DNA here is from genome assembly GCA_000404065.3 of Pinus taeda. NCBI lineage: Eukaryota > Viridiplantae > Streptophyta > Pinopsida > Pinales > Pinaceae > Pinus > Pinus taeda. The sequence continues at coordinate 118,010 of APFE031550566.1, forward strand.
TGAAGCGGCAATTTTTATTTTTTTTTGTCGAAACTCGAATTCAAACGAGAACGGACCAAGAAATGTATGTCTCAGTATTTTCCCATTCAATATGATTTAAATATGCCAATCGATACCATATATATGCAGTCTCTGAAGACAACACTGAAGAGGCTCACCGGATGAGACAGTTTATTGATAGACAATTTGCAAAGCGAGTGAATGTCTTCCAGGAGGTCTATAGATAATTCACAAAGCGGACGCGCTTCTTTCCGTAAGGCTCCTGGTATCTGAAATTCACTCTTGGTATTTTCTACCCCGACAGACTCACAGCTTGCTAATATGGAAACGAACAGAAGCCCGAGACCGATTCCCACGCCATCGATAGTCACAACCAAGATGTTTTCAGAGCCATTGCTAATGAGGGGTGAGCTATTGTATAAGGGAACCCTGAAAAATCCTCAATCAATCCTTTTTTAATCACTCTCACAATGCACAGTAGCAACCAACGTATTCAATATCAGTCATCAGCGCTAAGACAGGAAATGACAACACTATTCAAAAAAATTTAACGTACAGCGCTCTTGTCTGGATAGTATGGACAGATGCGCAGCACTGGAAAGGAATATGGCAGAGGCAGGTTATTTCAGGACAGAGGGGAATAAGGCAGAGGCAGAGGTAGAGGCTAGGACAGAGGAGTTACAGGAGCATAATAGCTAAAACAAGGAGCTCGCTCTGATACTATGTCAGGCCATGTAGTAACTCCAATCAGCAGTAAAACGGATTCTTTTTATTTCATTAGGTAAGCTATTGTTATATACAAAAGGGTGTGATTACTCAGTTCATCTTCTGATGATTGTTCACATTCCTAATTTAACTATTTACATAAATTCATCCAACCGTGAGGATTAGGTGTCAACATATGAGAACAAAACAAGCGAACTAATAAACAAAGAAGCAAAGGAAGAGCAGAAGAGAAATTTAAAGCAAATCAAGTAAGCAAACAAACAACAAACAAAACAAGTAAGCAAACAAGAAAGCAAGAAAATTGACATAAAGCAAACACTACTCCTACTCCTACACTAATGGTGCATCGGCCTGATCATGTGAAGTGATATTTCCAATGCAGACATCAGCGCATTGGTTGACCCATGTTGGTGAAGGCTTCGTTCATGAGCAACCCAGTTGTGTGAACTAGCAAGCAAGAAAGATATAACAATGAAGACAAACACACTTCGTGTTTGATAGTTCCCACATGACATAAGTGAGTGCAAGTGCATGACGAGCAATCTGTGGACTTATCATAGTGATATGTGACACTACATGAAACTTTGAACCATAAACACACTCTTGACTGTGACATGCAAGCAAATGAAAGAAACAAATATAACTTTCATCATGAATGAGTGCTTGCAATGTAAGATTCCTCCAATGCATGAGCGATGGGATCGTGTAGTTCGAGTGGAGGAAGTATGATCTATGTATGAGATTGATCTTCAATGCATAGAGATGAGTGATGAGGAGCCTTGGGTGATTGAATAGTTTCATGATTGAAAGTGAGACTAACCGCAAGAGAGTGAGGGCCTGACATAACCATCAACTTGGGCTGAAGTGCCTCAACAATCTTGGGTGTTTCAACTTCATCATCAGATACATCATCATATACAGGTGGCTTTGAAAGATCAACTGTGATAGATTCATGATCATGATTAAATATGGAAAAAATGGATCATGATCGCCATGATCAAAAAAATTAATTATTTCATCGGCATCCTCATGATCAAATGAATCAAACAGAGGGCTAGATGAAACACGAATAAACTCATCCTCTATGATTTTTGGAAGGGCAGATGAAATATCAAATGGATTTTTAATGAATAACTTATCCTCTCTATTGTCGAATGATGGGCCAATGTCCAGTGAGTCCTACGATGATCAACAATGGGTGCATTCATGGATGGAGACTCACATGTGAAATCATGGATGGTAGGTTCACCAAAGATGTTTAGAAAGAACAGAGGGGGCTCAGATGGAAGGGAGTCATCCTTCACCGAGTGTTGATGCTCAAGCTCCCACTCATACTCTTTGTGAATGACAATGCATGTTGGTTGTGCAACACCAACTCCGTCAATGGCTTGTTCCTCGTTCACAACAAGTGAAGAGTCCAGAATGGATGAACACAAGACAACATCATATAGAGGAACAACTAAGTGCATAGATGGAGGTTATGGAATAGAATGCATATGACAAATTGAAGGACTCACAACCAACATTGCATGAAAATTAAGTGAAGTGATGTTGGGAGGATGTGAAAGTTGATCAGATGTGTGAGCATGATCCTTGACATCACTTGGCAGTGGTGGAGTTGTTGAATGAGGGGAAGGTGCACGGTCATTCAAGACAGTGACCACATCCACATGAGATTGCACAACTCCTTTAGTGAAGAATGTTGAGCGAGGCTAGATCTCAAGCTTCTTCTTGGGAGGAGAAAAATTTTTAAGGCAATACTTGAATCTGTCCCAAAAATACGCAAATTTCATTTGGCTCCTCGAAGCTTGAAACTACAAGTCACAAAAGTGCTGCCAAAAATCCATGACCAATTCATGCGGAGCCTTCCATTGCTGTAACAGTATCCAGTCAAGATATTCTAGATCAAAATGATAGAAAGTGTCTTCAATAATAACACAAAAGTGCTCAAGTGAGTGCACGTTGTCAACTGGTAGGCTAAGCAGCTATCGACGTGGAGATTCGCGAAGTGTGTGTGTAAGCAGCATGCTAGCCTGTTCATCAGAGCATCCATCTTCCTCATGAAGAATGGAAAGAAAGTTATGTAAGTACTCAGGCCAGGCCACTTCACCTTCACCATATATGTGTAAGTTGACAAGAGATCAAAAAACTCCCTCGTGATGGAGACATCTTCACAATTTGAAAAACATCATGGAGGGAAAAGAGTGCAAGAATCCATGAAAAGTATGAAAATGTTCATAACTGGATGAAAGGACATAGCTTGTCATTAGGCCCTCCTTCTAGCTTCAGAAATGTTAACGGTGCTAGACCAACCAACATGTCAACGGGATCTCCCCAGTAAGAAGTTCCAATTAGACCTTAGACCATTTGGTGTAGGAGTCCTAGCAGTGGGTCTTATAGCAATGCCTTGACCATGGTTTCACAAAGAGGAAAGTAAGATAACTCTATTAGTATCAAGGGTTGACCACTGCAGTGAGTCAAGGAAGGTGCATGAGAGGTTCTATCATCGGTGGGTTGGGATGAGTGCACCCCTTGGCAACCTGTAACAGTACCTGGATGGGAAGGGAACACAAGAGTGAAGATGCATCACAAGTTGGAAAGAAAGTCAGCTGGAAATCCAAAGTGATGGTTAAACCAATCAACGCATTTTAGAAAGATTCATATATTCTCATACAGAGTAGTCCATACATGTGTGCGTAATAAATAAAATACATATGCTATTTAGATTACATAAGACAGCTGGAATACAATACAACATATGCATGAAATGTGCTCGCTTTTATTATATAAAGAAGTGTAAGTTCCAATCATACAATACATCCATGTAAACTCGCTAGCCCCAAAAATGGAACATTATAGACACATTCGCCTACTCCTCCAAAGAGATGTACTAGCTCTATGCAGTGGAGAAGCCAAGGCACGTTACAATATTTTCCAAGCTCTCCCGAAGATAGTCTTATCGGAAGCTTCACTGACCAAAATCCCTTACAATGAGTTATGAGGTACTATTTATAGCAAAGGGTGGAGTGATCCTTGACATTCACCTTCATGATAGTTCAACTACCCTCATGACTCTTCACCTACTCTATGACTGTTACATCCAACTATTGACACTTGACTTACACTTGACATGATGTTACATTACAATGCACATGCACTCATGTGAGAAAACATGGCTTGAGCAAGTCATGCAAGATATCACTGACACTCGGTCCGTTGGGATGAGACCAACTCTTTGACATGCTTGTGATGGTAAAGTTGGTGAGATGATGGCAATCTTGGTCATCTGTGATGGTGTGCGTGCATCCCATGGTGACATCTTGCTGAAGAGAACTCTTGCCTCCATTGCAACTGGTGCATTGATTCAGCTCCTTCATCCAACTTGTCTACTAATATGTGGATGGTCTTCATGGATGTGGCTGAACCCACAACACACTGATGCATAGTGTCTATGTTGATCTTCAAGTGTGTGTTGGTGGTCATCTGCATCAACTTTCCGAACTACATGTTCAGCTCTAGTTGGACTTACTTATTGTCTTTGCCTTGGTGAGTGTGCTAAATGGGTTGGATTGCATGCGTGTGCATAATGACATGAACATTGATAAATCCATTGCATGCGATCAACAACACTTCTCACCATGTCCACTTTGTGCCAGCTGTTGGGATGGATCTTTAACTTGTATAAGTGTAGTTTCATCCATGAGTGCATGTTGCGCCCATTATTGTTCCTGTTCCTATTGCAACTCACTTGTCTATCTGTGTAGCTTCGTGTTCTTCCTTGAGTTTCTACTTCAGCACATGAAACTCCTTCTTGTTCCATTCTTTGTCTTCATGTGATCTTCATGTCACACCATCGCCTCATAGCCCAAGTCACCAAAGTTTCTTTCATCAGCAATGGATCTACTTGAGCTCGTAACTTTGTTCTGCCTCTATTTTTTCAACAACATTCCTCTTGCATTTGTTGCATTCGATATGACGCCTTCAACTATTGTTCATGATGCTACTCATTGTGATGTTGTTTCCGTCACATATTGATGTCCTCATCTACAAACAACTTGATTTCTTCGTGGGTAGGAAAGTTCATAGACACTTGATTGACTACATCCCCAAATGTGCTATGAAGGGTGTCTTCGATTCTACTCTCTTGAAACCATTGTACCTACACTGCTGATAGGTAGATGAACACCTGCAATACTTGGAGACATGGAAACACTCATGGAAATCAATCTCTCAGTCGAAAACTAAAATGAACTTGAGAACTGACTTGCAGCATACCTATCTGATTGATCATGAAGGTTGCGCAATTTCGACCGGGAGGTTAGGAGACTAACACCCAAGACTGCGCAAGGAATAATATGGGTTTCTATGAGACTGACTAACTGTTGGAAATGTGCAATGAATAGTCCAGTCTGGCTGTTGGCTGCTAGAATTTCGTAATGCGTAGTCTTAGCTAGAAATGGTTGTAGGCTTAGTGACTGCATTGGACAATTTTCTGGGCCACCAGTGATTATCCCTCAAAAATGCAAAAGATAGTCTTGGAGGATAGTTCTTGAGTAGAAATGTGATTTTTGGAGAGGAAGATAGATCCTTCCTTCCTTAGATTGCAGAATTCTATCTCAGTGAAGCTAGAGTCTAGACCAAGGTTGGTTCGACTTGTCGATAGGAAACTGAAAGAAAATATGACAATGAATGCATGCTGACACTTAGTGGAAGCATAAGTGATTGAAAATGTATGAAAACATGAATGAAAAGCTCAGTAAATAGATCAACATGCATGTGACTGAAGCGAGTCACCGAATCAGTGACTATTTGTGCAAAACACTTTCATGTGCGATAATAGTGAGCTAGAAATGAAAACTGAAATAGTGCTAAGACAAGCTAGTATACATGTAAACAATAGCAAGCATTCAAAGAAATCAAGAAAACAACACTCACACAAGAGAATACACAAAAAGCGACAGAAATGCAACACAAGGCATGGAAAGCGGACTTACCCAAAAATAGTTGATTTGAATGTGGCCACTGCTCCAAGATGTGATGCAATATTTCAAAGCTATAAGGTTGATGTGAGGAATGAGCTCTGTAGCATCCAGTTTATTAGTTTTGATAACATTGAGGTTGTGACATGCATGCCACAAATCTAGGGAAAGTGACACTTGGTGGGATGTTTCTAAAAATATCCTTGCATGTAACCTTCAACTACTAAACATAGATCCCTAAAATAAGGGATGCCTTTGCATGCTACCTTGGGAGAAGTAGCCCATGCATGCAATTCTGTTTTGCTCGGTCCTATAGGGAACTGTTCAACTCAGTTGTAGATGCAAGATACTACTCGATTGCTAGAAGAAAATGCACATTTCTAGTTGGGAGCTGGGTTGGCTACCCAGGAGATTTGTGCAATTTCTGGGTAGAGAAACTGACTGCTACCCAGATTTGCACAAATTCTAGGCTGAGCAGCTCTACTGGGGGAAATTGCACAATTTTCACTGTGAGTGTTGACTACCAGAATTGTGAAATTATGGAGCCTAGCAGGCTACCAGTCAAGATTGCACTATTTCTGGAGGGAAGGTTGGTTGCCCTCTAGAATTATGTAATTTCTTGGGGGAGTTGCTCAACTTGCAGCTGGACCAATTCTAGGTGATCAACCTGTGAGGGGAATGTATCGAGCTATGATCGAAGGATGCCTTTGTGCAAGAAAAACACTAAAGCTTGTGTGCATGACAAAGCAAGACAAAGTGCTATGAAACATTGGTAGGGAGGCTCCAAAACAAAGCTAAGGAAAAATTTTGGAGGGTGGTTGTAGCCGCTACAACACCTCCCAATGTGAGGAATCTATAGTAGAGACGGGAAGGTCGAGGATGGATTTGGTTTGGCCATTACCATTTCTAAATGGAATCTGTTGAACATTGGTAGCGTGTCCTAGAACATAGAGCTGGTAACTATTCACTGAGAGGACAAGTGGGGCTGGGTTGTACCACTGAACATTGGTTGCAGCTTTGACTTTGGGAATGGATTTTGGACTTCCTAGCAAGGAGGTGAATCATATGACTACTTTTGAGGGCAAAGGTATTATCCCCTGGATTCCCTTGTTGATTGATGTGGGCACCGTTTCCTTTTATTTGTTGGTTGAGAAAATGTGTATGTTTGTATATGTGGTTATTATTGTAAATATCGTAGTGAGTTATGTCATAAAGCTCCAATAAATGGTATCTTTCTCATGTTTTAGCAATGGTCATTGTAAATACTGAAATGAGTTGTGTTATAAAGGTCCATGAGTGGTATGTTTTGTTTTTAGTAGTTTTTTAGTTTATATGTGTCATTGAACACCGAGGACCATGTTCATGCAAGGGGGAGAGTTATGTAACAAGCCTGGTTAAAAATTCATGTAAAAAATATATGACCACGGTTGATGGGACATGTATTCCAAGCTTAAGTATGGGAAAAACATCCAAGTGGTTGTTCATTTCGGTTATTATGGGTAAACAAAATTGGAAAAGGAAATGTCAAAGGATTTAGAAATGCTAGAGGCATTAATTGGAATTTTATTTATGAAAATAATGGAAATTAGGAGAAAAGTAAGGTGAACAGTCATAGGTTTCATGTGAGGATGAAATTGAAGGAAAATAATAGAAAATGAAGAAATAAAGGCCTCATTAATAAAAAGGCTTTTGAGGATCTAGTGGCAATCTTGGTCAGTCTAATTATGGGGCTCTCTCATTATTATCTCTCTCTCTCTCTCACTCTTGGACACATATTTTTCTTGGAACATTTTCTCATTGGATCAAGAAAGACAAAGAAGTAAGAAGAAGGAAGGGGTTGTAGAAATTCTGTGCAAATTCTCTACAAATATACCTCTAAGATCATGTAGAAAATCTGACTGTAGATTAACCTGATAATGCAATATAACTAAAGAAAAATACTATAATCTGCTTCTACTATCAATTTGGTTTGCAGAAGCTTAAATATCTAGCTGAATCAAAGCCAAACACATATAACGATAAGAAGAATAATCAATGCACATGAAACATAGAAAATACTCAAGGCAGCTAAAAACCCCACTATCTATATTATCATACAAGGTGGAAATACATAAGAATTATACAAAATCTTAGCTCTCACAGCTAGCCAACTCTTAGTACAATCTTCTTGGATGCTCATAGGTAATCAAAGCTTCTCACAAGCCTTCTCCTCTACCCTCCAAGCTCCTATTTCCTTGTGCAGTTTCTCCTCGGTGATCCTCCTGTTACCAAGTGGAAAAATCTCAACCAAGTGGAACACTGATCTCTCACACTGATCTCACACCCTATCAAAACTGCGCAATCCTCAAGGAACCTTATTCCTTCTACATGCATGAGTTTCCTTTATAGTTGAAAACATGAAATTGATATTACATTGTCCTTGACATTTAGCTCAAGTGGGTCTTTCTCAGAATAGACATGCATGAGTTACTGATGAGGGAGTCTTCAGTTATTTGGAGTACACTTGTTGAGTGCATGCATTGCATCAACTGACTGATAACTCGCAATTAGTTCCTTAAATAGTTTGGAACTAATTTAACTGGACTTAACATAGTAAACTAAGCTACTAATTACAAGTCAAACATAACTGAATCTTATCTCCTTAAATAAGGGATAATCTCCTTAATTTAAGGGATAATTGTTGCATGACTTCAGAAAGACTTCTAACTTGAATTTCTCCAACTAATTAATCCATAATTAATTAATTAATTATTTTCAAGCAGCTGGTGAGACTAAATATGAATTTTAATTCAAAGTTTTAATTCAAGGACAAATTAAAATTGGAATATTCTGGATTCTATTTTTTTTATCATTTATTGTTGCTATTTTCAACACTCCCTCTTAAAAAGAAAGGAATTCAACTCGATCCTAATCATGAACCTTTGGAATGTTATGCATGCAACACTTCTCTCTAGTATTGTTGCTCCAACAACTTCAAAAAAAAAAAATTAATAATAATAATAAATAAATAAATAAAATATAAAAATAAATAAAAATAAAAATAAATAAATTAAATATTCAACCTGAATTAGTATGATGCATCTATCATAAAAGTCTCTGACTATTATTGCCTCTGTCAACTGAAAACTTTGCACTTCTGCTGACTCTACCTTTATCAACTATTGTCAATCCTTCTCTGCACTCTTTCATATCTGACTACTCTAGCCTCTGTCACTTTTATCTCTAAATTCATCAATCCCACTGATTCCTCTAGCTACTATGTACTTTGGGATCCTATAGCAAGGTACGATCCATGAGATAAAACCTCTCAATGGACCCTGCCCAATTTCAGCCTTCTTGGGACTATCACTTCACATCGCCCAACCTCACACCTAAAGGTATGGCTGCATGTGATCCCTCTGCCCACTTCTCCAATTGTGGCTCCTCCACAATTGTCTTAGACTTCTTCTGGGGTTTCATGTTGAGAGATAATTTACTCTCCCTCTCAACTACCAAGTCTCTAACATTTTCCTTGCTCCTCAAGGCTTTGCATGCATCTTGAATCTCAAGAGCATACAAGTTCTTAACTCGTGAACCGATCTGTTTCACCTGTCTCGTGGTGATGTGTCTAAGGAAAACCTTTCCCTTACTAAAGACAACATCGTAGCCTTTGTCTTCCAACATCGCGATCAATACCAAATTCTTCTTCAGTCTAGGCACATACTTCACATCTGTCAAGGTGATAGGAGGTCCAAGCTCCCTCTTAAAAGCAACCGTGCCCACTCCTTAAACACTATACCTTTTGTCATCACCCATCTCTATGCGCATATTGCAGTCTTTCTCCTCCAATGTACTAAATAAACTTTTATCGTTGATCATGTGGAATGATGCTCCACTATCAAGATACCAACCACAACCCATCATTGATGACACCATGCATGCGATGAGGGTAAAGTCCATATCAAACTAAGAGGTTAATGCCTCACCTTCCAATCCTTTCGAGGATCCCTTATTGGACTTCTTCGATGGGCAATTAGTCACATAATGTCCCATCTCGTGACAATTAAAGCATCTTACTTTAGATATCTCAACCTTGTTCCCTCCATGAGAAGAATTCGATTTGGAATCGAAATCCTTCCCCTTCTCTTTCCTTGCCTTACTCGCTAAGGCCAGATTTTCTTCATCATCATCCTTGGATGAAGAACCATCTTGAGTGCTCCTCCTAATCTCCTCCTGCATCAAATCCAACCACAGTTTTTCCCAATCCGGTAGTTTCTCCCTTCCATTCACAGAGTCTTCGTAGTTATTCCAGATCTTTGGAAGGCCAAGGAGAGTGAGGCTCACCATATCATCATCAACAGTAGTTATTCCCACATTGCTAAGCTCATCTCTATAAGTGGTGAGCTTGCTCAGCTATGTGGAAATAGTATCATTGTTCTCCATCTTGATTCTTCAAAGCTTATCCTTGAGCACCAATTTCCTCTAGTCACTATTGTTCTGGTAGAGGTCCTTCAATGTCTTCCACATTGAATATGGAGTGTCTTCCCATGGAGACTCGAGACAATATGGTCTCGAATTCCCTCAAGGATGATCCATCTCGCCCTCACCACACACTTCTTCCACTCAGCCAACTCTTTTGCATTAGTTGAAGCTGGCTTTGGGATTTCTTGATCAATGAAATCCTTCAAGCCATTGTCTTCTAATACAGCCTCCATGCGATCTTTCCATGCTATGTAATTTGAGCTACCTTCTAAGGCATACTCGAGTCTCAAGCCATAGAACGCCATTGGCCAACCTTGAAGTATGATATGAATTCGATTTGCACCTGCAACCCCTAACTTCAAACTTCAAAGTCTCTTCTTCTTGATATGTCCTTCTCTCTCGATAGTTTGAGGAGTGGTAATTCCTGCCAATGCTTTACAAGATATGGTCTAATTCATTTCTTCTATCTTTGGGGTTGGATCCTGGCGTATATCCTCTTCTTTTGATGTTTCTTGATCCTTTTCTTCCTCCTCTTCATACTCTATGTAAAATAATTTCTTCTCAACACACTTATGACCTTTAGTGCATTTGCTATCAAAATTGTAACAAAGCCTTTTTCTCTTTTTTCTTCCAATTGTTGTGGTGTAACCCTTGTAGGTTGTGGAAGGCTAGGAGAAACAACACTTCCATCTTCATAGCTGTGAGGGGTAGAATTCGTTGTTATCATAATTTTACTTTCTAGTATGTCACAAAGCCCTTTTACTCTTTCCAATTGTTTTGGTGTTGCTCTAAATAAGGTGTTGCTCTTTGTATCCTCATAATGTGCTATCATTTCCTCTTGTGAGAATTGACCACGTAACAAGTCGTTTACGAGAACAAAGCCCTTTATACCATAAAAATTGATCCGGTTCTAATTATGAAGATGTAATACATACCTTTTGTAACAGTGGTACACCATGTAGATCAAAATATTGCTCCATCTGAAGTATCCAATTTATCGGATCCTTCCCATCAAACTTCCTCATCTTGTTTTTCTTAATTTTAGGAGCTCGATCTTGAAACGATTGTAACTCTGTATTTTTAGATCTTTAAGTTCTAAAATTTTGACTGGCCGTAGCCCTCTATGTCCTCTTTCTAATTCCACCAGTCTGACCCTAATTGGATTATCCAATGAAGATTTATGCCAAATCTCCCACAGTGACCTGATTATAGACCTTTCCAGAAGAGCGAAGTTGTATGGAGTGCCACGTGTCACTATTTGGACCTTTGGCTCTGAAAAATATCTAGACGGAACTACAGTCTGTCCTCCTTTTGTAACATTTTGTTAAATTTCAATCCGATGCTCAGAGAGAAAGTTATGACGATGTTCCCCAGGCCACATGTTTTCAATGTAATTCAGGATTCTACAAAAGGACCAACTTCCTCAGTTCATATCTCCGAAAATATAGCACGAAAAGCTCTAAAATTCAGACCTGAGATTTAGTGCGATGTATTCTCAAATGGGTTTTTTGTTTAGCTTTTGAAACATCGCAAAAAAAAGTTATAGCGAAAATTCCACAATGACCTGTTTGGAGCAGCGAAACCCTAGAATCCAAAGCTCTGATACCAAATGTTATGAAACCAGCTCAAGAAAAGATAGAAAAGATAGATCAACACCTTGAAATTTAGCCTCTTTGAGGGGGTAACCTCCTTTACATTACATAAATGAACAATTCTTCGATGATACAAATGAAAAGAGCTCCTTTCTATATATATGAGTCTAAGGGGTCATTATATAATCAGAGCCTACATAACAATAATAATGTAAGGGCACAATAATAACAATAGTGGGCTTCTATGGGGTACAATAGTAACAATATGGGCACTACATGGGTACGTCAATATAAGGGGGTTGTACTAATAATAATAAGGGGTTACACTAATAGTATAGGGGCCTAACAAAACCCCTAATCTAGACTATGGGTTGCACTAAAGCCATGATTGTGTGCCTCGGTGATCCTAGGTGTCCTTTTCGGTGAATGGAGGGATATACGGTAAAGCCAAGAGGTTTTTTCCCTTGATTATGACTAGGAATCGTTACCAGTGAATGGCACGATATACGGTAAAGCCTAGAGGGTGGTGTCTTGGTTTAGGGCCTAGTGATCCTTGGATCAGACTGTGGATTTTGGTAAAGCATGAGAGACTAGGAGATAGGAAAATTCCTCATGGTTTAGGTGGAGAAATATGGTGGGAGCCATGCTTATTTTGCCTAGTGATGTGGTGGATATCATGGTAAAACATTTTATTACATGTTTATTGCTTTGGCCTAGTGATCCAAGATGGATTGTTGTAAAGCCTAGTTTCTATTGATGAAGGTGAGGTGGTTTAGCCTTGGGATGCCCTATTTGGTTCTTTTGGCTTGAGTCCCACATTCATGATTGGAATATGGCACAAGGTTGATTGGCTGAAGAGATATTTGGTCAGCCATTTTACCATCAGGTGGAACATGGTAGTCCCATCCTAGGTTTGGATTTTACATCATCCATATGAGGTTATTTCTCCTTGTATTTCTATGAGTCTTATGTTGGTTTATATGTGGATCATATGGTTGTGATTTTCTTGGTATTTCCATTGTTATTATGTTGGTTATGTATATGTTTTATGACAATGTCTATGTATGGCTCTCATCATGTTTTTTATTGTAAATTAATGAACAATGTATCTATGACCTCATATAAGATAATGCAACAAATGATATAAGGGAACAATGCTTCTTACGATTCTCAGATAAGTATGAAACCCCTATTCTTAAATATTTTGTTTACACCTATAGATTTCGTTGATGACAATTATTTGACAGAATGTCAGTCCCAGTTTGGGATGGACCGGCCTAGTCCTAGAGTTGTTTTTTGTTTATTAGTCTTTTCATCATGTGTTTAATGGATTCCAAAAGCTACAACAAGATTTGGGAAATTGCATTAATTATGGGCTTGAAAAGTGCCTTAAATCCCACGAACTCTGGAACAGGTTTGTGATGGGCCCCAATATTGCATCAAGGATATTGCAACTCCTAGGGTGATTAACATTAATTTATCATCCCGGTGTTCGTAAAAACTTGTAGGTGACAGTTCTATATGCACATCATTTTGGCATTATGATACAAGTGTTGTTCTTGATGAAAACTCACTCACAGGTCAATTTAGTTTTGGTAAAAGGCAACTCATAGTACAATAGGTATATTCAGAGGTAACAGGTCAGTGGTATAGAAGAACAGGAATATGGAACTAAGTTCTACTAATCAGAATAAAGAAGGTAAAGGAAAAGGTTGATGAAAAGAAGTTTAAGAACTATATGCAGGTCCACTTAGTCAAAACAGCGTATATGTGCTGGTCCACAGAACAAAAATACTATATACTTATACACCCACTCCCACAAGAGGAAAAGAGAGTACATACTGGAAAACCAAGGTTTTGGTCTGAGGTATTTTGTCCAAGGTATTTTGGGTCCAAGGTATTTGTTCCGAGGTATTGACCCTAGGTATTTGGTCCAAGGTATTAGTCTTAAGTGGTTCTGGTCCAAAGTATTGACAAATAGCCTAAAGCTATATAAGGAAGAGAAGATCATAGGGCTAAGTCTGCAAGTGTATGGGTTTCTAAGGAATACTTATGTCTAAAGTATACTTTATGTTGCACGGGCTATGTTTGTGATTTGATCTGAAATACTTTGTGCACCTTGAATTCAATAATGGATCGGGATCATGAGACCTGAAATGACTTATTATTGAATGATCTGATATTGGTTGGGCTAGATCTGATTATGTACACATGTTTTATTCTTTAAATGTCGTAATTTGGGTTTATTTGAAGTCTGGAAGTGCAGCAAAGTTATGAGTTAATAGTTGTAGATTTGTATGCTCGTTCATCTCTAAAAAAGTGTGTGTACACACAGGTTCTACTCTTCAAAATAGCGTATACAAATGAAAAGTCTCTTCTTCAGATCTAACTGATCTATCTGATCAATTTTGTTGTTTCACTATTGTTTGTCAATGAAGTCTTCTTAGAACTGAATGTAAAACTGAATACATAAGGTGTCTGGTATCCGATTGATTGATTGAATAAGTGATAAGGGTGATCTCTACTACTACCTATGTAAATATTTGTAAATAGACAGTAGATGGTCAACATACTACTAGTTGGTACAAACTTGATTAAGAAATTTCATGTTTTAGTAGTCTTGAAAGTATACGCAGGTTTGATTACAGGAAGTAGCGTATACATGCAAATTGGGTTTAGTAAGTAGCATATACATTATGATGCATGATTTTTGAGGTTGCAACTGGTTCTGAATGATGATGCAAGTTTTTGGGTTCAGCACAGTGTTCTGGTGATAGTGATTTGATTGTTCAGATTAACTAATTGTTGGTTGATGCAGTTTGAGTTTCAAAGTTCCTGAAGGATCCAGTATGAAAATTTGATGAAATGAGGCCTTCAGTGTATTGTCGTGTACTAGGAGCATCCAGTCTAAAAATTTATGGAATGCGGTCGCTGGAGGAAGAGAGAAGGTTCTAGCCTTCTGTAGGCTGGTGCCTACGTACTAGTAATCACATTGGCTACTACAAGAGCTAGGGGGTTGCAGCTCCCTTCCAGTAGAAGCCAGAAAATGAGAGAAGGTTGTAGGCTTCTACAGGTGGGTGCCTGCATACTGGAATGAGTTTGCAACAATACATGATTGTAAATACAATTTATTGTTATTAAAAGAATATAAAGATGATAACAGCAGGTGGTTTTCACCCACCTTGGGTTTCCACCTTAAATCTTTGTGTTCATGTGTGTTTCTTATGTGTGATGGTTTATTCTATTTTTAGTGCACTGTTTAATAAGTTGTTGATGCACTGATTAAAGATCAACACATGATAAATTGTCTAAATCACAAGTTTACTAGGTGTACACTGGTTTCTCTAATCATAGTTGCATGTACACACAAGTTCACTTTACAAAAGTATCATATCTAGATCTGTTTGAGAAAAGAAAAATTATTGATCAAATAATAATGATTCACCCCCATATCAGTATTATTTCCAACAATTGGTATCAGAGCAGGTCCTTCTGAATAAGCTTGATCACTTGAAGGAATATCTTTCAAGATGAATAATCATGAAGGCATGGGATCCTTATATCACCAATATTCAATGGGAGAAACTTTAGTATATTGGAAATAAGAACCAGAGCTTATCTACAATCGCTTGGAGAAAATGTTTGGGAAATTGTAGAAGGAGGACATTAATTTCCAGCAGCAATTCCTATAGACTATGTCGGTAAGAAGTTATACGAAACCAATGGAAAAGTTGTCAATACATTATTGGAAATTCTGTCAGAATCAAAATTTGTCAAATTCATGCAACTCAAGGCAACCAAAGAAATATGGGACAAAATCATTCAAAGTTACGAAGGAGACTCTCAGGTAAAACGTGCTAAGCTTGAAACTCTCAGAATTTAGTATGAAACTCTTGCATAGCGATGAGAGTATTGCTAGTTAATTCTTACATATAGATGAGATTGTTAATTGTATGAAGAATCTGGGTGAAGAGAGAAAGGATGTTACATTAGTGGAGAAAACTTTGAGATCTTTGTCTTCTAAATTTGAGTCAAAAGTGTCTACCATAGAAGAAAAATAGGATCTCCAAAATATTATAGTGACTCAACTCCATGGAATCCTAACTACCTTTGAAATGAGAAAATGAGGTCCATCAAATATGAGAGACCCCGCATTTAAAGCCTCAACAAAAGGAAAAGAAAAGGAAGAGCACAATGAATCAAGACACAATTCAAAAGAAGAAGAGAGGTAAATTTTTTCAAGAAGCTTCAATGGGGTTCCGAAAGGTTCAGAGGTAAGCTACCTTTCAAATGCTTTTCTTGTGGCAAAGTTGGTCACTATGTTGCCAAATGTCCTCATAAATATAAATATGAAAAGGGGAAGGACTATGAAAAAGTCAATAGAAAATAGGGTGAATAGAAGGAGTTAATATATAAATGAAGATAGTGATGGTTTATCTAATAGTGATGAAGATGAAATTGAACATATATATAGGCTTCTCATGGCCTATGATAATGATTATTTTGTGGGTGCATTAGAAGAGGAAGATTTTGTTGAAGAAATCACTAAACTCAAAATATGTTTAGAAGAAAAGAATATGATCATAGAGACTTTGACACACCAACTTGCTGAAAGAAAAAAGAACAATGAAAATCTAGAATGTGGAATTGTGGGTCTAACAAAATATCTTAAGAAAAAAATCTCTCAATCATAGATTTGCTAAAGGATCAAAAACTTTAAATGAAATTATCAAAGTTCAGCATTCTCCTCTGATAAAGACAGGTATTGGATATACTGAAGAATCATCTCAATCACAGAAGTCGCCAACCTCCACCAGAATCTATCTTGATGCAACAAAGATGAGTGAATAGTATGTCAATCATCAAAAAATGCCTAAAACTACTCATCAGGTAAAACATACTCAATTTAATCCAAATACGAATATTAGTAGAAGCTGCAACCAATAGGTAAACAATGTCAAAATATTCTATGATCGTAGAAACTTCTATAATGGGCAATGTTTTTCATGTCATAACTTTGGACACAAGGCTGCTCAACGTGTTTCTTACAAAACCATCATGACTAGAGAAGAGCAAAATAAAAGAAGTGCAACAGTAATCAAGAATAGTTTCTCTACTAACTTTTCTCCTCTTGAAAATGAAATCGAATGCTCGATTTGTAACAACTTTGGTCATCAAGAATCTGAATGCAGGAGAAAATTTTGGCCAACATTTCAAAAGGAGAAAATGCCATTAAATCCCAAGATATGGAGAAGGAAGGAATCTCAATCAAAAATATGTGGCATATATGTGATATATGTAGAAGGATAATAAAATCAGTGGCACATCGACAGTGGATGCTCCAAACACATGACAGGTGATAAAGAGAAACTTCATCCATATAATTCTTTAGAAAAGGAAAAGAATGTCTCATTTGAAATGGCACTCCAACTGTCATTAAAGGTAAAGGTTCTATTTTCTTGAAAGAAAAGGTTAAAGCTAGCAATGTCATATATGTAGATGGTTTAAATCATAACCTGTTGAGTGTCAATCAAATATGTGATCAAGGAAATAAAGTGGTGTTTCGATCAAAAAGATGTGTCATTCATGAACTCGATACAAGAAAGACAGTGATCAAAGGTACAAGAAGTCAAAACAACTTATACATACTCAAAGGAGGACAACAACAATGCTATTTAAGCTTGGGACATCTAATCTTTTCTCAAGTAAGAAAAGCATACAGGCTCGAGGAAGTTCGTGATCTTCCATATATCAGCATCCCATAAAATACCATATGCAAACCATGTCAAATCGGTAAGAAATCTAGAGTTCACTTCATTGAAAAGGAAGGGTCAGCAAGTAAGCATCTTGAACTCATCCATACTGAGTTATGTGGACCAACAAGGAAAAAGTAACCTCATGGAGAAGAACACTTTATTTTGTTTATTGATGATTTTTCCAGGATGTGCTGGATAGGTCTTCCAAAACATAAAGATGAAGCATTTGAAAAGTTTAAAGCCTTCAAAGCTTTAGTTGAAAATGAATCAGATCGAAAAATCAAATGTCTCAGATCTGATCGAGTGGGAGAATTCATATCAAATGAATTCTTTGACTTTTGTGAACAACATGGAATAAAGAGGAAATTCTCCACCGCAAGAACTCCTTAGCAAAATGGTGTGGTAGAAAGGATGAATAGAACAGTTCAACAAATGGCTTGAGCTATGCTAGATGAATCTGGAACTCCTACAACCTTATGGGGTGAAGCTGCATTTGTTGCCATGACTATTCTCAACAAAGTGAATGTTCAGGTAAATAGCAATCAAACTCCACATGAACTTTGGTATGGTAAGCCTCCTACTATAAAACACTTTAGAGTTTTTGGAAGCAAATGTTTTATCAAAAGGACTGATGAAAAACTTGGTAAGTTTGAACCTAGAGTAGACGAAGGTATTGGTTGGCCCCAGTATTGCAACAATAATGCTGCAACTCCTGGGACTCCCTTCTTTAATTTTATCAACCCGGTAGTTCGTAACAAACTTGGAAGCGACAGTTCTGTATGCACAAGTATTATCTCCTGCCACAGCTGTCACTTGGTCAGATGGCACAAGTCCACTAGGGGCTTAAGCCAACTTCTATGAGCTCTGAGAATAAGCTTTTTAACTGATGGAAGAAAGCTAACTCAAAGGAAGATGATCTACTTGCAAAAAGAAACTGAAAAGCTGAAAGGAAATGCAAACCCTAGTAAACCCTAAGTTTACCAGCTAGCCCTACTTATGCAAAAAAGAGGATGCAAGCTACTAAAGGAGATGTCATTGACTTCTAGGAAGGTAAAATGGATGTGTATATGTTATCATTATCTGAAGAAAACATCTTTTTGTTATCCGAAGAATTTCGGCGTAAATCACATATAGAAAGACATTTGTCGACGCGTTTCGAACCAACTAGTGTGGTTCATCGTCACGACAAGTTGAAGAAACAGATCTGGTCCAGCAAGTTAAATATTCTGAGATTAAACTAACCATTTCTATTTAGCATAGTAAATAATATTAACAATAATGGTAATTAATAATAAATAAAATATAATTTGATTAACTTTTTAACTATTCTTGAACAAGTTTGGTATTTATTTATATAATTTTAATTCTATTATTAT
>APFE031550567.1:20232-41362 GCA_000404065.3 Pinus taeda
CTTGCACTCTTGCATATTAAATCTGTCCAACACTTCATTTACATATTTTGCTTGAGAGATAAAAATTCCATTTTCATTTTGATCTACTTCTATTCCTAAGAAGTATCTCAGCAAATCCATGTCAGTCATTTCAAATTCCTCTCTCATGACTGCTTTGAAATTTTCAATGAGACAAACATCATTGCCTGTAAAAATCACATCATCAACATATAACACAATAATTAGCAATTTACCATCTTTTTCTTTGATGTAGACTGTGGGTTCTCCCTCAAATTTGTCAAATCCATTCTCTAGTAGATAGGAATCTATCCTACTGTACCATGCTCTTGGCACTTGCTTCAGCCCATAAAGAGCTTTCTTCAATTTGCACACTTTATGCTCTTGGCCCTTTTTCTCATAGCCTAGAGGCTGTTCAATATAAACCTCTTCCATTAACACTTCATTCAAGAATGCTGACTTCACATCCATTTGGTAAACTTTCCACTTGTTTTGTGCTGCTATGGACAACACTGCTCTCACGGTTTTCATTCTTGCAACCGGTGCGAAAGTTTCCTCATAATCTCTCCCATACTGCTGCTTGTACCTTTGACAACCAGCCTTGCCTTGTGTCTTTCAATTTTTCCTTCAGCATTGCACTTGGTCTTATAAACCCATTTGACTCCAATGACTTCTTCACCTTTTGGTAGCTCAACCAAATCTCATGTTTTGTTTCTCTCTATGGCATTCATTTCTTCATTCATAGCTTCTATCCATTTCTTATCTTTAATTGCTTCTTCGAAATGAATAGGATCATCAACATGACAATACAATGCAAATAAGGAATTCATACCTTCATTTGCTGCCTCTTGCTCATAAATGTCACTTAAATTTCTGAACTCCTTGCCTCTTTCATGTGGTGTGCAAGTGCTTGAAGATGCACTTGAATTTCCACTTTGTGGTGTGCTTGGAGAAGCACTTCCATTTCTCCTCAAGGGTGTCGCTTGCTGTCCTTGTGTTGGCACTGCTGTTTGGGGATGTGTTTCAGCCATCTCCTCATCATCTTCATCATGAGACAAACAGTTTTTAGCATTCATTGTTTTCTCTATGCTTCCATCCCAAGCTTCCTCCTCAATGAATTGAACATCTCTGCTCACAAAAAACTTCTTGGTAGATGGGATATACAACCTGTAAGCTTTGGATTCTTCACTGTATCCAATGAAAAGACATTTCTCCCCTTTGTTGTCCAACTTCCACCTTAGCTGATCTAGAATGTGTGCATAAGCCACACATCCAAAAAATTTCATGTGGGTGACTCCTTGCTTTCTCCCACTCCATGCTTCTTTCGACACTTTGTTCATCACTACTTTTGTAGGACACATGTTCAAAATATACGCTGCACAATTACAGCTTCAACTCAATAATCATTTGGCAAATGCTTTGCCTTCAACATGCTCCTCGCCATAACTATACTGGATTGGTTACTTTCATTTTTTTTTAAATAGAATTTGAGATTTTTTAACCACTGGTACATCTTATAACTACATTTTGCACATATAGTATTAAGTAGGCCTCTATTAAGTAATTTTATTGGTTAGGAGTATATGTTGTTTGTGTATCAAATGGTGATGTTTCAGTGTTTTAGATTTCGAATGAGCACCAAATAGGTTATTATATTTAGAGATGCATTCGACTTAGTATTAGGATGATGTGTGATTATATATATATTCAATTTGGAGTTGTTATGTGTCTCCTCTAAAATAAAAATAAAATATTTTATAAATGGCAAAGCAATATAGACTATAATATAAAGAAAAAATAAGTATGTATGTTGTGTTAGCTCTAATTAAAAAAACTATAAAACATCAATAATCTCAACTTCACTATGGTTACTTGATTTGTTGTTGATATTACAACCCAATGTGGTAAAAGTATTTCACTCACTCATGGTCATAAATAAAATATTTAGATGTCCACTTGACCCAATATAATTTCATATCAATTTAAAAAGGACATAGTGTAAAAATAAAAAATGTTGGTAAGATGTTTAAATATTATACCTTTCAAAAATATTTCAACTCATAATTGAAATAAACGACTTGAAGATCTATGCTAACTAATTTATGTCAATATAAACTTCATATATGTGTATGTATACTAAGAAAATTTTAGAAGAAAATCACATGGAATTGGAGTTGTTAGTAGGTTCATGGCACATTTAGAAAAAGAACATTGGTGAGTAGTGAAATGGGTGCTTCGGTACTTTAGAGGGGAAAGTGACCATTGTATCATTTTCAAAGGTTGTGGAGATTTCTTCTACAGATATGTTGATGTCACTTATGTTGGTGACTTAAAAAAGAGAAGGTATACTACATGATATGTCTTTACTATTACAGGTGGATCAATTAGTTGTATGTCAAATATTTAAGAAGCACTTACTTTGTTGACTACTGAAGCAAAGTATATAACTGCTTTAGATGCCTGTAGAGGAAATCTAGTTGAAAGGTCTACTTGATGAGCTTGGAAGGACACATAATAAAGTGGATGTATTCTCTAAGAGTCTAAGTGATATTAATTTGGCTACAAATCTAGCTTATCATAGCAAGAAAAAACATATTGACGTAAGATACCATTTGTAATGCATGTAATCGATGGTGTAAAAGTAGCTCTCAATAAGGTCAATATAGAGGAGAACTGTGCATACATGTTCAAAAAGCTAGTATTTGTAGAGAAGCTACGGTAATGTTTGGCTTTTCTTAGCTTGTAAAAAAGATGATGAATGGGCATGGGCACGGGATTAGGAAATTTTCTGTCAAGGTGGAAATTGCTGTTAACGATAACAATTAAAAGAAATAATTTTAAATGATATTTTCTCAATAAATCTCACTTTACCGCTCAAACAAATGCGTCATGATAGGAAGTCATGTAAATATGTCTTCCTATTAAAATTACGACTATCCAAGACACTTGATGTAATGTTGGAGAGTCATTTTTTTCTACCTTGGATAATAAGAGTTCCAATCCCTTGCCCTGTGGAGGTTTCCTTGACACACACTTGGGGTTTTTCCGTGTACAATTCATGTGTCTATTATGTAAATTTAGTTTCTTGTTAATCACATTTTCGTTCTTATTTATGCAATTAATAGATGAAAATTACCAACAAGAAAGAGGATAAGGGACCTTCTTACATGGTTGGTCTAAGTAGAAATTTCAAGTTGACTTGAGCTTCTTTCATATTATGTTTTTTACTTTATTTTACACGCAATAATTTAGACATTGACATTAGTTTTATTTGGGAAAATGCATTATCATGTTCATAGTACATATTTTTATGATCATGACATATGAAAGACATAAGATGGTTTTATATGCTTTATTTTATCTACAGATTATGGATGATGACTCACTTTATGCACATGATTATCATAATGGTGGTGTGATAGATGATGTCATATTTTATATGTTTTATTATAGAGTTACAAGGTTAATATGAATATTCTATGGACATAGACCACACCTACATTATAATGTTTAGAATCCGTCACTACACAAATTCCTTCCTTTATCAATGTCAATGGATCAATGTATACAACCTCTCCCCCTTTGACATCAATGGAAAAGGGTCAATGATGGTTGTTTAAGTTGCCATGTTGTTCCTACACAAATATCTCGAACCAAATTGTCTTTGCATCTCTATGTCACCATTTTTTTAGAATCTCCCCTTAAGACCATGCTTCCACTGCTACTCATAGTTGTTCTTGTTCTTCTAAAGTATCCCCTTGATACCTTGCACTTTCATATGGATTTGATCTAAGTATCCTTCTACTCATGATTGTGCTTCAAATAAAAAATAATATCTCCCCTTAGTACCATGCTTCCTTTATCTATAAATACTTCTCATATCTGCTTTTTTTAACGGCCCCTGACATAACCTTCTTCACTTATCATTTCTTTATAGCCAAAGAATAAGATTCATTATTCTAGAGACATTTAGATTCAACATGCATGTTACCAACCTTACTTATAATTTATTTACAGCTGAGATATCATCATCAGACCATACTTGATCAAGGTAAATGTTATACTCCACATACTTCCCTCATATATGTATATGCTTCTCCAAGTTATGATTCGAAGAAGATGATCTCAAGAACATTTATCAAATGGTTTAGATATAATGATTCAGATCTAATGGAGGTCCTCCTTGACCTCTTCTTCATTTTCTTGCATTGATAATAAATCCTTTTTTGTTGTACCATCTTGCATTGATTCTGCAATCTTGAGATATATGACCTTTGTTGTGACATATGTGGCATTCATCATTGGGCTTCAACACTTGAAAAAATTGTTTAGGCATTATATTGATTTGGTCCACATGTATTGGTATAGGTACCTCACCATATCCTCTATAGCTAACCACATCATATGTTTTTCAATATGAATGATTGTGCCCAAACTTTGTACATGAAACAAAATATTCAAAAAACTTATTTTGACATTTGCATGTTGGGAATGTGATATAGGGACTTAATTCCTTTAAGGAATTTTGAATTGAGTTGCTCTAATTATTCTATCAAAATCATAACCTCCTCTTCCAATCTTTCACATATTTTTTCCTTCTCATTTAGTTATTCAGAAATAAAATCCTTTATTTTTTTCTTCTTTAAATTCAACTTTGAGAGAAGGAATAGCATCTTCATTTAGACTTTTTTTATGAAGTTGTTGTATCAATTGAATTTATTTCTTCATGATAATCCTTCTTTCCTTCAATTAACTTTTAAGTTCTCCCTCATAATTAACTTCTACTTCAGGTTCTTCAACTCTAGAAATGAATAATATTTCACCCCACTTTTCATCGTTCAAGCATTCATTGCTTTCAATGTCACCTTGTTCTTTTTAATAGAAATCATTTTTCTTACTAGCTCGCTTTACCTTCTTATGTTTGGGTTTAAACTGTGAATCACCATAATTATCGTTCATCTTAGCATAAGGAAATTTAAATGCATAATGACCTATCTTTCCACATTCAAAACATCGAAGATTACCATTGAACTTGCTAGTTCCTCTCTTACTTTAGGACAAACTTCACTTATTCTTCATTAGAGTTAGTGTAATATTTATCTTTTTCCTTTCCTCTTATTTTTCTCCCTTGAAATTTGTGTCCTTGAATCCAAATTTGTTTTTCTTTTTTCTTAACTCATTTGTGGAGATGGTTTCTGTGAAGTTTATCCATAGACATGTTGTCTAGTTTTTTTAGTTCCTCAAGGGTGGATACTTTGAGATTGAATCTTGAGAGAAGTGATATTAATAACATTTTAATAGAACATCTGTCTAGGAATTCTTCAGTAATATTTACAAGGAAGTCGACTATATTGTCCACTTGGTGAAAATATAAAGCAATGTCCTTATCTTCTTCCATCTTCAAACTTTCAAATTGGCCCCTAAGAGCTTGCAACCTAAATTCTTTAACTTTTCCATCCCCTTCGTAGTAATCTTTTAGATTATTTCATACCTCATGAGCTACATGAAATGGATTAATTTGACAAATTCTGACTCTTCCAAGTGAATTAAGATAGCAAGCTCAAATTGTGCATTATACTTGTATAATTCCTTCTCTACTACATTTATGGATTTTTATATTTGGTCTCCACGATTTCTAAAAAATTATATAGCTAAGCAGATGAGATAGGTCTCAATCCTTACTTTCCAAAATACATAATTGGTCCCATCAAACATAGATGGATTACCCACTACTCTAGTTGTGCCCTTCTTCCTTTGAATTCAAACTTCTAGTAGTTAACGATTCTGAAGGTAACCTTCTTTGATTCCACTTATTAAACATAAGAGTTCATTGAGAGGGGTTGTGGTGAATTAATACATCAAATATTTTACCAGTTTACAACTCTTTATCAATTACCAATGTAGAAATTAATCATAACCACTTGCACTATATCATTAAACACAGTAATGCATCATGATGATGTCATCATATTGACACTAATTCAAGAGGTTGTCATATCAACACAAATAGACACAATCTTTTACGTTGAAATCCATATTGGACAAAACCATAATATTATTCTTCTTAATATTCAATTCATTTACATATATATACAGGGTCCAATATACTAAAGGAAGCTACCTCAAGATATGAAAACTACCACTTGTAGTATGCTATAACATGATTAAGGCACCAATCTAAAAAATATGCAAGCAACTACCCACTTTAGGCTACAGCCTCATTGAGGCAACAATCTTAACAATGTGTTCACTCTAACCTACTCTAGGTTTGAACCTAATTGATGGTACAACCTTAATAATGAGTTAGATGTAACCTACTGTAGGATCCAACTCGATTGAGGCCCCAAATTCCTTCTTCAAATCCTAGCCAACATTTGTTTCATGTCACTTCAAACTGGATCAATTGTCATCATTTATCATTAAATCAAAAGTCATATCACAATTTGAAACCTATAAACAATGCCACAACAATCACTATATCCATTATCATTTCAATCATTATCACAATCTGCAACCATTGACATTGAAATCACTATTGTAGCTTGACACTATTTTCATAAATACTACCATAAAATTTGATATAAATAGTTGTCACTGGCTATCATGCTATTTTCCATACTCTTCTTCTATCAGTTCATCAATTCGGTCACTCAATCTCCTTCTCAGAACCTGTTTTCACAGTTTATCCAGAACCATTGCAACTTACTCCAAGCCCCTCAAATCATACAAAAGGGGCCATGATCATCAAATAACTATCAAAAGGGCCTTACACACCTATGGTTAGATTCATATCTAAAATTTGATCACCTGATTTCTTTTGAAACTCAATTTGGATAAATATTAACCCCCAAAACTCATAAAAATTACATAAAAACTATATAAAAATAAGGGTTTTACAAGAGACTGTTTTGTAGACACACTTCTATAATATGTACTTTCTCGGACGATGGACCTATAGAATTCCTAATGAAATTTTCTACTGATCCAATCAAATGTCTACATATAAAAATATAAAAAATATTTTCAAACCGAACTTGTTAACTAGAGGGGTCAAACACATTGCCTTAGAGTTACAAATGGAGTTCTATAAAAATTATCTTTCCTAGTGTTTCCTATGAGGTACCACATCCAACATTCTTTTATTAACTAACATTCATATGAATTGGGTGCAAGGCCAAATTATTCATTGACTCATATGTAATCAAATTTCATTCACTTGATCGAACTTTCTTGTAACCATACCATGGCAGGTTCCACTAACGTAATCCCCAAAAGTCGTTATAAATAAACTAGAACCAAATATTTTTCAACAAATTAATCATTCATAAGATCGTTAAGGCTAAAACCAAATCATTCAATTGAATTATTTTTTTTGGGAAAGGCATGGTCACTAGTATATATAAGGGTCCCATGCAGTCTAGCACCAAGAGGGATGATAAAACTGCAACTGATAATGTTTGAAATCTTAGGAGTCTGACGAAGGTAGATAGGAGCCATATGCTCGTGCCTTAATATGTTCATGTGTACTATGGCTTATGAGTGATGATGCCCGATATTAGCCCCATATTTTGAATATGAACTTATTTATGTGACTATCCATCGAGATTGGGTCATTAGAATTACTTGGTCCCCCACATGATCACATCAACTTGACATCACCATGCCACGTGACAGCAAGAGAGGGGTTCAATGTGTCACTGACTTTTGGCCATTTCACTAATCAAAAGCTACCAATTTTCAATGACATTTGAAGTTTTGTCGAAGTGCTGATCTTCAACTACACATAACTTCTCAACAGGAGGAGTTTTCTAGAGCAGAATATACCATTAGAAAGGTGTCAATGAGACCTATGTAGCCATTTAATTTGTAACATGATTTGGACATCATAACTGCATCAAAAACTCAAATAACTTCAAGGATATTTATCTTTATGTGGTGAGATCATGTAAGAGAGCTAGCTATTTTACTCCTTCATGGAGAGTCCTTCTACTTCCTTAGGGATCATGAATGATGTTATTGTTGTCTTGAACCTTCCCTTTCACATTAATGACAACAATATGTGGAACCTATGAATTTTTTTTTAACAAAACGTCTCTAAGCGGCATTGCATATAATGTACATAAATAAGTGTGTTTACCGAGTTCAATTTCCACTTTCTCACTCAACTATTTACCATTAGTTCAATGATTGTGTGGAAATTATAGTTTAATTGTTGAGGTAAACATTTCTATTGAAGGTGTGGGGGGATACCCTTATATTCAATCCTATTTGTTCATGAATATTATCCCTTATGAATATTTTTCTAAAGTCTTCTAAAATAAGCAAAGATATTTTATCTTTACTATACATAAGAAGTTTTGTAATTGCTTTTAGAAAAATAAAAAGGAGACTCTTCATGATTGATTGATTAATTTTTTGGTCAAATAGAACCTTTATTTCATAATTTTAATCAATTAACATGACAAATAGCACTAATACATATAGTACTAAAGTGCGACAAGTCTTTGTCTTTCTTTCGACAATCATTCATAGCAATAACAACAAAAAGGAGCTTTCGCCAAACTTTGGAGATTTTATGGTCATATTTTTAACATGTCCTTGATCATCAAAAGTTCAATGGTTGTTGTCGTCACAATTAAAGTCATTGTTATTTCGAAAAATATTGTCCTCACATAGGTTGTTAAAATTTTAACGTTTATACATTAGAAATTGCAAGGCTAGGGCATCAAAATTACAACATTTGGACATTGAAATTGTGACAGAGTTAGCATAGGAATCACAATGTTGAGGCTTCAAAATTGTTATGATTAAATGTCGAAATTGTGACAAAGAAGACAATTAAAAATAAATAAATAAATTCACCTCCCCAAAATTTGTTTCACATTTAAGTTAAGTTTAGCCAAAAATATTGAATTAAGATTCAAGAAAATAAATTCACCCTCTGTCCCCATCCCATCCCCAAGGGAAGAAGACTTGATAAATCCCCTATGACAATTTCACAAACTTAAAAAACATAATAATACACTCTGATTTGATTTCTTTTTATGTAATTTGTTGGTTAAACCAGAGATAACTCGCTATTTTTTTTAGCCCTACTTGTTATTTCTAATATGTTTGCACAATATTTTCGAACATTTGTGTTACCAATCTTTCATTGATACCAGGAGAGAAAATGTGAATCAATTTGCATGAACTTTTAGATTATTTGCGCTTTTTTAGATCTACATATTACTTCCATGGCTAAATTTCTTGTTGCATCAAACCTTGCATTATTTTCATTTCAATCTACAAAATTTTATGGGGAGAGAAAATGCCAATCAATTTGCATGAACTTTTGGATTATTGATACTTTTTGAGATCTAGAGATTGCTTCCATGACTTAATTTTCTTGTTGCATCAAACTTTGCATTATTTTCATTTTAATCTACAAATTAGTGTAACACTTACCATCGTATTCTATGAACTACCACATCATTTACATGATTTCCTTTTAGATTTGGTCTTGAGGATCTCTTTTCTTCATCAAACCATATGCATGGCCTTTCAATAGGTTAATATTTTCATATGTGTCTTCTTGTTGGCACATGTGGCTGTAATTGATTCTTTGGTCTCTCTTTGTTGAATGATCTTATATCTGTGAAGACCGTTCCTTTGCAAAAATTGATGACTTTTCCTCCTAAAAGTTTAATGTGTGATTTTTTGATCTCTAATGCGATTTGGAGAAGCCTTCTTACTTAACAAAAATCGCTATACAGACATCGCTACTACTATATGTTAGAATGTATATTCACTATTTACAATATTTGATATTATTAAATAATATATACTATAACTATTTTCACAAGTACTAAACATGATATTATGTAGAATTAGTTTTTGTAAAAAGAGAAGAAGAAATTAATATTATGAATATTTTTTATCTACTCTAATTTTATAAGTATGAACGCTTAATTTTATTTGATGCCATTTAATTATATATAATATTTTATAATAAAAAAAAATCAAAAAGTTAAATTATATATAATAAATACAATAAAATCAAAATATTTAATAACAGCGATAACAATTTTTGTCAAGTTTCACTAGCACAACGAGATGAGGATGTGCCTCATGAGCAATGCAACCCAAAATCAAACCTCACAGGGTTGGTTGTACCATGTGCTAGGGGAAGAGACATGCTAAAAAATCCAGTTAGCTAAGGGTTGTTATGGCCCAGGCCAGGTGCGATCCTCAGGTGACTTTGATGGATTAGATTCCCCTAGGGCACATCTCCTCAAGACACAGGTCAACCCTCAAGGATCATAGAGAACTTAACAAACAAGAAAGTGTGATAATAATATATATCAATAGCTATTTACATTATTTACATAAAATAATTAGTACATTATTTACATGCCTTTTATACTTTTATTTTCAGTTCAATCGACCTACTTACACAATTTCTTTTCCAGAATATGTTTCAATACTATCCTATTCATTTCATTTCATTACAATTTATATTTGGGATGTTGCTAAAAATAGTGTCGATGCTTCTTATTTTTTTGGGATAAACTTTTATGCATATGTGGGTAGGACCATATTCCTCACATTCCAAATATATCTCAAATTTAGTGAGGTTTCACTCTGGGGTTTAGGGTACTATCAGAGAGTTGAAACACATGAATTATTATTTAACTCTTTTCAACAAAATTCTAAGACATGTTGTGCCATATTTATTGGATCACAATAATCTCCAAATTTGCTAAGGATTTTTGTAGACATCCCTCACTGGCTTTAGTCTGCATAACTTCTTCTTGTAGGAATGATATCAAATTTGTTACTAGAGGTAGCTCTTTTTCTCTCATTATGGTATAGCTCCTTTCACTCATTATGTTATTTACTAAAGTTTTGGCAACCATCACTAAACCACTTTCCTTCACCTTATATATATATATATTATATACGATATTATATAATATATATATATAAATATATATATATAATACATTATATAATATTATATATGACATTTATTTTCACCGTCTATGATATAAGTCATAACTTCAGAATTGTAATCATAACATTTAGGAAAAAATAAAAGAAGATCATTGTAGGTATTCAAAGGCATTAACAATTAAAAATCCTTAGAATAAATTATGTTCCTATTGGATTAAGGTGAAATATTAAGATACTTGTATCATATTCATGTAATATTAAGAATATAATGCTCATTTCATACTATGCAAATCATAAAGACCTCACATAAATTGTTCTAGAGTCACTCAATCATGTGTTAGTGAAAGATTTGATTTGATTGACCAACTATCTAAAATGCAATGTATCCACAATTATGGGTCAACATTTCAATTTTCAAATAAAATTGATCAATAGAATTTACACCACAAGTAAATAAATCATATTATTTTACCTACAAAATGAAGTAATTATACAATAATGAATATCCAATGAATATGGTTCCCTTCCACTTTGTCCTGATAGTTCAAGAATGAAATCAAAGAAAAAAAATACTAAGGAGAGAAACAATCATATCATCTAATCTAATCTAATCCAATGAATGTTGATGAAAAGAATGCTAGATACATCATAGAGGAATATACCTAATACAATTAAAGTAGCACCAAAGATAGTCATATTCTCCAAACTAATGGTAGGGACAATTGTGTTGTTAGCAGTGTTCGGTGAAGTTGTAGCTAAGCCAAGAGCCATGTGGGGATCTAACCTAAGTCTTATAACTAAACTAGATTTCTCCTTTAATTTAATTATAAGAAGAAGAAAATAGCATGTTTATAATTCTACATTTACTTGATAATAGTCATATTCTCCAAACTAGTGGTAGGGACAGTTGTATTGTTAGCACTTTTCGGTGAAGTTGTCTCTAAGCCATGAGCCATGTGTGGATCTAACCTAAGTCTTCTAACTAAACCAGATTTATCCTTTCATTTAATTATAATAAGATGAAAATAGCATGTTTACAACTCTACATTTGCTTGATAATAACATAGAATTGAAATTTGATTTAAAATATATTAAACATGCAAGAAAATTAATTTGCAACAATTTACATAAATGAAACAACAATGGAAGAATATTTGTTCTAGTGACTTGGTTGGTATCGTTTTGACCCTATTAGGATGCTCTTGCTGAGCTACCCAATTGAATTTACTTCCCAGCCAACTAGGAATAATTTCCTAGCTCAGGGAACTTCCACAGGTTCCCTAGCCCTTCGAGCCCAAGCCCTACCCATTGCATTGTGTCTAAGTCAAAACCAACACTCTCCAATAGATCCAAGTTTGTGTTGTCCCTTTTTTCTCTCCATTCCCCTTTCTCCTTCTCCACATTCCTCCTCTCAATATAAAATCCTCTAATGCCAAAATAAAGAACAAGGGTCTCCCCCTTCTCCTCTCATCCTCATTCCCTTTATGTCTCTTCCTCTCATCCACCTCAAAGACTTACCATTAATGCCATGAATACCCCCAATACTTTTAATTTAATTACCTTGACTTTCCCTTCCATATCTTATCCCAAAATAAATTTGAGAAAACCTTGGGAATTGAAATATTGATATTTGGATTAGAAATAAATTAGAGAAGACCATATCTTATCTAGAACTAAAATTGAGAAGATACCATGGGAATTGAAATATGGATATTTAATTTATAAATAAATTGGAGAAGACCATATCTTATCCAAAAGTAAAATTGAGAAGACACCTTGGGAATTGAAATATGGATATTTAATTTAGAAATAAATTAGAGAAGACCATATATTATCCAAAAGTAAATTTCAGAAGACACCTTGAGAATTAAATAATAAAAAATAATAAACGTCGTATCGATAAAATAAAACTATAGATTCATAGGTTTAGGTGCATACAAATATTAGTTAATATTTATAAGTCAATATTTTCATGTCAATTAAACACCAATCAATATGAGCATGATAGGATCATGTAGGGAATTACAAGAAAAGTGGCTAGGTCCTAGAGTTGGCTCTGTGGGAGATCAAGTTGAGTTTGATGGGGTAGTGACTTTAGGAGGAGGAGATATGGGAGAAGAAAGATCTAGGGCAATTGCAAGAGGAGGAGATATTGTTGATGGTGCTATCAAGGATTGAATTGACGATGACTTGGGTGCTGCTACTTTAGGGGAAGGTGTGGGTGTGGGTGTACCATAAAGGTTGAGCTCAACAATATCAAAGCAAAAACATAGAAAAAAAGTGCATCAAATCTACCATCTCTTCCGAGAGCTGTTGTCGTGGAAGAGTAGAGAAAATTGATGTCACTGAAACTTTACAATGTCAATCTCTTCCTCAATATGAAAAAGTGAAGAATAATCAGATAATGAGACTCAGAAGATGAAGGGAAGAAGACTTGATAAATCCCATATGACGAGAGGCTTAAATAAGGTATCACCACAATAACCATAAGCAACAAAAAAAAATTACTTAGCAAGGTCTATAGTCATTGCGTAAGAAAGGAAGGAACCACAATAGCCTGCTCTTATTCTATGCAACCCAAGGATGAGGCTTAAGTCAGAACAAGACCTGTAGAGTAAATTTGCTAATGAACATAACAACATGTGAGGGTAGTTAGGAAATCACCTCACCTTGCCAGCTTCAATATCAATATCGTAGGATTATAATTCAAGATGGAGCACATAAAAAAACCCACACATGAATTTATGAGTACCTCTATGCAATAATGGAAAAACAACGAGTCAGGAGAACTGTAAGTTGAAACAAATAGGTAAGGAAAAGAAAAAAAACTGAAAGACTGTATTTAAGCAACCATATTAGTAATATGCAAGTGATTTACCTCTACTATGGAAGCAAAGATGAAAACATCTGCTCACAATCGTGTCTACCAATAGTATATACATACGCAAACAAAAATATAGGGCCTCAAAAGGGCTGAGACATATCGCACAATGACAATGTGGTGTCCTTGCCTTGTAAAGCAATTTAGAAAATGAAATGTGGTTATCAATCAAATTTCATAGTTTTAATTAAACCTAATCATGCCTCACCATTAGATATAGGGTTACAATCCCAGTTGTTGGTGGTAAAAAGTTCCTCAAATGATGTGATCATCACATGGAATGGATGTCGTGGCATCCAACCACAACGCCAAGTATTGCATATCCAATTTTGAACTTTAAATATCTATTTATTTTGGATTTTGAGTTTTTGTTTCGTGTTTTTAATTTTTTCTCAATGTGATTTGGTAAAGTGATTTTTTGAAATTATAATTTTGGATTAGATGAAATCTTGCGACACCAAACATAGTGTGTCACAATTGCAACAAACAACTTTTGTCATCGCAATTATGACGACTTAATCATACGTCGCAATTATTACTCATAAACGAAATTGTGATGAACATAGGCACTAAAACAAAAGAAATGACATATTTCTGGGCCTTTGTTACAATATGGGCCATACCTTTGGACTATATCATCTCTATTTATTCCTATATGTAGTAATGGCCATCCATTTACCCTAGATTAAAAAAAAAACATAATTCTTTGACGAGAATTACAATACTGTTGTCCAAACCACCATACAGCATAAAAATGCTAAAAAGTAAAACCATGTAATAAAAACCACCCATTCTTTCCTTCAAAATACAAGAAATATTCCGCTCGTAATTGACACAATGTACAATGCATGTAGATAACCATGAAAAAAATTGACGCATACAAACTGTACACCCACTTCTTACTTTATTTCTATTTAAAAAAAAAGCCAAAGTCATAGTAGTACAATATAGTAAGACCTCTTGAATATAAGAGTAGATGTTTTTACTTTCTAATTCCCTTTTTAAAAAGGCAATATAAGATATATTACAAATTAAAAAAGAGAAAAAGGTTCATAAAGGCATTTCCTCTTCAATAATCCATGCTAACAAAATATCACATGTTAAATTAACAGGAATCCAAAGTACCTTCAAATATCCAATATTTTATAGTTCAAGAAAAATACAATGCTGTAGGTAGTAAATCCCTTATAATTCATTGAAAAATACGAAATTAGAAGTAGCCATTACTTTATCTATCTATCAAAAACAAGTAAAGTACATAAAAAAATATGGAAGTCAAAAATAAAAGAAGCAAAAACATTTTCCTTCATAATGGATAATTTAGAGTTAGAGAGTTTCTTTAGAACCCGGGTCATGAAAAGATAGTCCTATGCATAATGTCTAGCAGTAAATGAGAACAAGAAATTAAACTTAAGCTCAAGTTGGCGGAATCAATGAGAATAATTGTTAGGCGATTAAAAAGCTTGATAAGTAATGGATTTTTTCTTCTCACACACTTACGACTAAAAGAAAACTGATTATTTTTCTTGTCATATTAAGATGACAATTTTTTCACAAAGACTAGTGTAGATAATTTCAAGTGTCAAACATTCAAAAGCATATATTTTAATACAATCCATTTATATGAAATTGAAGATTTTGTCTATATTTAAACCGAAATTTTTGATAAATATTTTGAGAAAATAATTTAATATTGAACTAATAAATTCTCTAAAGATATTTTACCCTGCAAAATTTTTGGTACAACTATTTCCTAATATAGATTTAGTATAATTATGTTTCAAAATTATTAATAAATATACATTCTAAATAGAAACAAAGATATAATACAAATTTAGATAATAAATTTAATTGACTCACATTGTTATAAGGCCATTAAACGAAAGTGAGACAAGATGAATACATTAAAACAATCAATACCCATATCTTCATGTAGACATTATTGTTTTATATGTGGTAGATCAATAGTGTGAAATTTTTAGTGATAAAGATTACCTAAAATTATAAGAATATAGTGAAAATAAAAGCTTTTATATGCATCACACTTCATCTGCCTGTTTGGTTGATAAAAACCATGACTTTTTCTCACACAGATACGAAAGAATGATACTTTATGTGAAATTGGAATGGAAATTAAACATCACATTTCTAAAGGGCATCCTCTTACTATAGAGGTTAGGAGCATCACCAACATTAGTTTTCTATTATTAAAATATAGTAAAATCCATGTCATCCTACTTGAACCATGCCTTTATTTATTGAAATAGATTCTTGCTACAATGCCAAAATGGATAATAGTTCTTTAATTCTTGTCTAACAAAACTAATGATTTTTAAGTGCATGGAAAGTTCCATCAAATGTATACACATTTATGCAAAGAAAAACCTTATATATATGATAGTGATATTTTGGTGTTGTGTTTTTATTAAAGTATATCGAATATTGTTCAGTGATACTTTTTATATTAAAGAGATTTGTAATTCCTTTCATACTAAACATGAAATTAACTTATACCCTTCTTCAACACTTATAAAATTAGTGTGAATTTATTTTAATTAAATATATATCATAAATAGTTAAAAATTTGCTTATTTTAGAATATCTCTTTAACTAAATCTCTAAATAATTAATAACTAATAAATTAAAATTAAAATAAATTTAGTTATTTTTATAAATTTTTTAAAATATAATTATCTATGTATTTAAAAATATATTGCATACATAAGTAAATAAGAATGACTCAAATACATGAAAATTCTTATTTGGGAAAACAACGAATATATGATTAAATAATCGTTGACATTTTAATTATTATTAACCAAAACCGACACGTAGTACATGAATAACAATCTTTTCACCTGATATCTCATTATCCTAAAACAAATACGTTATGAAGACGATGTTATTATTATTATTCTTCCTATTACATTATTATTAGAGGGGAGGAAGGCACACAAAATAAACCACGTGAATTGAATTCGTAGAAGACTAGGACTAAATCCCATTCCAATCAACTAGCATCCCATCTGGGGGCCACGTCTTGCTCAGCCTATGAGCTATTGATGACACTGCACTTCCGACGAATTTCTCCCTCGTTGCCTGTCAATTCGATGATCCTTCACATACTGACCATGGCAGCGGCAAACCTTTCTTGCCACGTGCGCAAGTCATGCCGCCCAGCGCTTGCTTTGACTACGGTTGCGGTGTTTCGATCTGTGAGCAGCGTTGCATCGGAGGTAAACAAACCATGTTTCTTTAGAAGGCCCTTGTAGTAGAGATTGTCGATAGTTTCAGGCGTACATGTATCCATGAACACGGTCGTGATGTTGTTGCTGGGGATTCCCTGAGGACACTTCTTCTTCAGTATGTCAGCAAGCATAGGATCAAGAGATGGGTCCGTCGGAATAGTGGTGCTGAAGTTGTAGAGCCTGCTCACGAATGAAGTGCAATGAGAGACACCAATTGAGTGTGCTCCTGCGTCAATACACCCACTCATGGATGAACATTACAAATTACAGCGATGAACATACAAATTACAGCGATGAACATTACAGCGATGAACATTACAAATTACAGCGATGAACATTACAAATTACAGCGATGAACATACAAATTACAATATTTTTACTAACCATTGAAATCTGAATCCCTGATATGATATATGGTTACTGTTTTACTCTAATGTATCTGATCTTATTGCAATGCAAGATCTTACTTCACAACCATAAATATACCTACATCAATGCATTCACAAAAAATTGTATGCACCTGAGAGTATAACGATGTCCTTCTGGGAGAGACCCTTGGATGCAAAACTCTGCGTCAACTGGCTGACATTGAAGGTAGGGGCAGGTATATTTGTGGCGACCTCTGAAGCCAGTGAAATAATTACATCCCTTCGTCCAGCAGGAACATCCCAGCTCAGAGTATGTTTATGTGGCGATGCCTGCAATCAATTATAAAAGAATTAATTTTTGTTCAACCTTGTTTTGCTAATTAAATATGTTGTTGAGGTAAATTAGAATACACATTGTCGCTTGCTTCAGTATCATATAAAGTGTAAATAAACTTATATTCGAGCGATATCTGTACAATGGTAACTACAGAGACATTTGTATTATTTTATAACGTTATTTGAAACATTTGAGGACAGAAAATTGAAATACTTTTGATACTTTAAATTAATAAAAGTTTAAATCCTTGTGTAGACTCCTGTAGTAAAACTGTAACTTCTTATAATTTGTGATGTGCTTACCAGCTTTGTGCTATCTCTGGCAGCAAATGCTAGGATATCGGCACAAGAAACAGTCTTTGGGCAGATGGCCTCTAGTCTGGATTTCGCTGTGTCAATCACGTCATATCCGTGAAGGCTCAGATTGTTAACAGGGCTATCTTTCTCCGCAGTGTTGTTGGCAGTGGAGTCTATGAGAACAGACCCATCGCATCCCTGAAAGCAGTCATGATTTGAACATTCAAACACACTATAACTTATAATTTCGCTAGAATTGGACTCATGAGTTACAGATCGGGAGTAGATGGTGATAATGGATAACGATTAGCGGAGGCACATATATCTAGATAGATAGGAATAGAAATGGAGAGAAAAATCTGTTGATATTGAGTGTGAATCGTCTAGAAAGAACCCAAAGCATTATGAAGGACTGTGAAAACTCGCATTTCCAGAATGTTGATATCTTTATCAATATTTAATTTAATGATGGAATATTGAAGCCTACCCTGACAAAACAATCATGGAAATGCATTCTTATGAGTCCAGGAGCTACTTCTCGACTCTTCAGGAATGCATGTCTCACAACTTCGAACACAGTGGATTCCGCTTTTGGACAACTGTGATCGTAGAAACCCACTTCAAGAGCCCCATTAACACCCGCTGCCAAACCAGCACAAAGTAACAGAGCAAGAAGGGCCGAGTACTGATCGGCCTTGGCCATTGCCGTTTCAATACGGATAAAAACTGCAATATCTTGATTTGTATATGAAGAAACTGTTAGATAGTCAGTAAATAATAATTATAGAGCCTATAGGAAATTCCAGATGAAAAATAGGTTTCTAGTTAGCGTAGAGAAGAAACATGCTAATGCTTTGTCGCTAACTTACAGAAATCCGTGCCACTGGGGAGGGGTAAAGAAGCTTTGATTATAACCAGTACCACCTTCAATAAACGCTCTGTATTTATAGGATGATGTCCAAACAGAAGACTTCGTGAAAATACATCAACCTTCCTCAGATCCATCCATTGCCAGAGGTAAAAACGTGGACACGTCGTTATCAAGATGCAGTGTAAGCGTCCCGAGTCGAATTCGTCAAAAGTCAGACTTGAATTGAATAGGTGAAACAGGTTTCCTATTTCTACACGTAATTTTGACCTTACAGCTATTCGACGAGTCATAATGGACAGCGTCTGTAGGTTGAGTGGCAAGTTTCGATTCTCTAGTTCTGACATGTCTGCTAAATTTGCTCTCTGGAACTTTTTAGATTGTTGACTATCTACAGAAATTACGTCCTGAATTCCTTATATTGTTGACTATCTCTATTAATATAATGTTGTCCATGTTAAAATGAATCCAGAGATAAGAGCAGGATGGTGTTTTTCTCTATTAATATAATGCTATGAAGTAAAATGGGTTTTCAAGGAAGGTGTTTTTCTCGATTAATATAATGTTATTAAACACAATGGGTTTTACATTACATAACGAGGAAACTTTATGCACACGTTTTGACGTCATCAACATGCAGTTATTTATCATTTATAATGATCTTCCTACTTTTCAAAGGCCCCCCATTGTGTCATTGCTGAACAAAGCTGTTAAAATTATAATTTCACCAACCGCGCGGACGGGTCAGCAGTCAACGGCACATAAAACCACTCAATCAAATCTAAACCACCGGTATCATATCGCACCGCCTTTGGCTCAAGGTTGTTTCCGTACGATGCTGGTCCGATATTGACAACCTGACACCCATGATGCTGGCCTGACATCAGCGCTGACAATCCATCGAAAGGTATCTTTCACCCATCTCACCTCTTCCGATATCGTTCTCAGCGGTCGATTCACCTCTAGTATTTACCGCCGTCGATTTAAGGAAGCTGCACGATGGTTTAAAGAACTGTGTGAAAGGGTGTTCCGATACGCAATCCCTGCCGTTGGATTAAAGTCAAGTCTCTCCGCCGTTTGATCTCCGGGAAAGTACTGTGCTGTTCTAACCTGTTCAAAGTACACATGGGCCCGTTGAAAATTAAATACATCCCATACCTTATATTAAAAACATTGTCATGTTTTTGGTAATGCGTTAAATGTTTTTATGGCGAATTTAATAAGTAGTATGGGCAAAGTATGTCGTAAGTTTATTTTTAATATATGTTTTTTAAAAAGGCGTTGACCCATTTTTGTGATGTGAAACAAAACACCCGCGGGGATTAAAAATGAAATTGTAATATGTTATTATGTGTGTAGTTTTTGGTGTGAGGGGGCAGCAAGTAAAAACAGAGGGTCCACAGCACCCGTGAAAAACCAGAGAGTTAATTTTGTATTGCAGGGATGAATGCACAGAGGTGCATAAATATTTTGGGTTTGTAATGTAAAAGAGATTTTATGCAGCAGAGTAAAAAAAATGTTGACTTGGTAATGTAAGATTGCACAGCAGTGCAGAGGAGAAGTAAAAATGAAACCAGTGGGTTATTTTGGTTTTCAAACCATGTATTGTTTCACACAGGTGAAAAGGTAAATCTGTAACTCCCTGTAAATTTTGTTTTCACACAACAGTGAATGTAAATGAAATATTTACACACAGTGGTGTAAAATTTCATAGGAGGCAGAGTAAATCTTGTGTAAATGTTTTGGTGAATCCCTCTGAGTGAAAGAGGATGAATATGTAAATGTTTTTGTTTAATGAATGAAATTTTATGGTGGTGAAATACTCTGTCCTGTGTAATTAGTTTTAAAAAGGACTTCTCTGTGTAAAAGATCTTGGAGCAAAGCAAACAGAGCATAGGCTCTGTGTTTTATATCTTGATGGTTTTGGTATTTATCCCATCACAAAACTGAAGGAAAAATACCCAACAGTGGTATCAGAGCAGGCTTAGGCTCTTTGTAGGTGACAAAGAAGCTGAAGGAAGGAGTTCTTTTGGTTGCAGCAGTAAGTTGTTTTTAAATATACAGTCAAGGATTTAGAAGCATAGCTGAGAATGCAAGGAATGGCTAGCACAAGCACTAGCATGGGTTTGTTTAACCCTCAATTCCCACAGTTCAATGGGAAGGATTATGACTACTGGGCAATAACCATGAGAGCCCTGTT
>APFE031550590.1:0-28230 GCA_000404065.3 Pinus taeda
GGTGAAGAGTCTCAAAGAATACTATGTAAAGGAAGAACTACTTTGACTGGGTTTTCCCCTCGAGGGGGGTTTTGCCATGGTATGTGCCTACATCTTGTGTTCAATGTTTTATGTGTTGTTGCTTTTGGTAATTACTTGATGAACTAAAGAAATAATATATAAATAATCGTAATAATAAGAAACATCACAAGTAATTATCAAGATCGAGAAAATATTTACTACCTTTTTAATTTTCCAACATGGTATTATATATTTGGTGAAGAAAGAAGAAAAAGGTAGATCTATTCATAGGCACTATCTTGGGGAAGGAGTCTATCATATTTAAGGAAGATGTCTGACTCTATCAAGGGTGAGAACAAGCTTGAAGGAGCATCTAACTTCAGATCATGGAAGAAGAGGATTG
Source organism: Pinus taeda (assembly GCA_000404065.3). Lineage (NCBI taxonomy): Eukaryota > Viridiplantae > Streptophyta > Pinopsida > Pinales > Pinaceae > Pinus > Pinus taeda. The sequence continues at coordinate 404 of APFE031550590.1, forward strand.
ACCAAATCCTTGAGAAGAATAAGGTGTTGGATTTGGTAAAAGGAAATATAAAGAAGCCTATAGAAGATGCCATTGATATCGTTAAAGCAAAATTCAGAGATTTAGAATTGGTGGCTATGACTCTGATGGCAGAAGGGATAAAATAAAATCATGTTCCATTCATAGCTAACACCAATCATGCTCAGGATATGTATGAAGCCTTGTCGAAGTTTTTCACTATTAAGAACATTGGTCAAGTAGCAAGTTTGAAGAATGAGCTGAGGAATACAAAGATGATTAAAGAAGATAATGTGGAAACCTTCTTTGTGAAGATAGCTAGACTCATGGATGATCTTTCGGCCATCGATGAGATTGTTCCAGACAAAGAATTGGTGATCACTTCTATATTAGGATTGCCACCCACTTGGGGTGCATTTTCTTATGGTCTCAATAGTTGGAAGGTAGCTCCCACCTTTGAACAATTACAAACAACGTGTAGTCAAGAAGAATTAAGGATCTCAATGGTTGCCAATCCTGAAGGAGTATCAAATTCTTATGTTTCTCATCATAAAGGAAAGAGATCGAAGGGACCAAGGAAGAAAGTTGACATGTCTAAGATAGAGTGATATCAATGTCATAAGAAATTTCACTACAAAAGTGACTATCCCGAGAATTCAAGACATAAGAAGAGAGGAAGAGATCAAGCCAACTTTTCTCAAGAAGGAGACTCAAAGAAAGTCAAGTTCGAAGGATCTAACATTAGGGACTTACACTATTAAGTCATTTTCTTTACATAACTTGTTTTATATGTTCTAGAAGTTATAGGTTTTTAACATATCTTTGGAAAATGCATTTTTGTATTACTTTAAGGTTGTAGGTTTACCTCAAGATTTGGAGGGAGCTCCCAACAACTCTAAAATATAAGTATCTCGTGCCTTTTCAGTTTTGGGTTCATGTATTCATTTAGTTTTAATTATATTAAATACTAATCACCTTTCTCCCTTTGTTGTCTTCATCAGGAAAACATACGAAAGAAGGAGGATCTCTCATGACAAGGTTAGTCAAGAAAAAAAGCTATGTTTTGAAGACATTGATTGAAAGTATTATTCATTTGATGATCTATTACTAACTTTGTTATGAATAGATCTATTGAATCTTAGTGATTCTTGTTTGGGTGATTCATCTCTTGATAAATATTCCCACCTCTTATAGCTCCAAATCTCACTCTTGAGGTTTGTGATGCTGCACTTATGGCCTAGGGCAACCCCTCCTTCCAGACCTGGTCCAAAAATTTAAAAACAATGTTTTACTCCCTATATGTGACATTTCCCTGAGCTAAACGCGTGTTTACGCGGGTCTGTGTATATTCAACCCGTGTATATGTCTTAAAACAATTTAAAAAAATAAATCTCCTTAATTTCTGGCGAAGATCACGGGTTTCACCTGTTGATTACCTGTTAGTGCCCGTGGCCCAACTATTCCCAACGAATTCCCAACTAAAAAACTACTTTGGGAGAAGTATAAAAGGCTTCAATGGGAAGGCCTAAAGGGAGGAAGAAAGAGAGAGAAAGATTACTATGGCTCATAATTTCCCTGACCAGGTCTAAAGATCCTAGTGCTCTGCACTTCCCCCATTTTATTACAGGAAACCTTGTTTCCTTATGTTTGATGTTCTATCTACTACTTGGTATCATGGAGTAAGTCCATGGACAGGAGTTTTGTTAAAGGCTTGAGACTAGACGAATCCGGAGGATGGTTCCGCTTGGAGCCTGCGAAAGGACGAATCAGGTGAAATTATTCCTTTCTGTACTTTATTTGTCTATAATAAAAGAAACACATGTCTTTGTTCCTGATATAAATATTCTTCATGTTTATGATATCCATGTTATGATTCATATATGAATGGTTGTTTAATTTCATAACTAACTACCTTTCAATATAATATGAAGATGGTTTCTTTATGATGTTTAGTCCATATACTGTTGTACTTTCTGGACTTGATCGTTTTACAGGTTGAAGGAGCAAAAGGAACTCCAAGAAGGGTTTGGACCCTGGAAGGATCTTCTCAAATGTAGGACCTCAGGTACGCCCTTTATCATAGAGTTTTCTTATATTAGCATTATGGTTGTAGGGAATGTGTGTTTCTCTGTATAGACAACCTCCAGTCTGCTAGGGTATCAACCCAAGACCCTAGGGGGATTTATCCCTTAACAGAATTGGCGACTCCACTGGGGACAACAGTATTGTTGTTCCTAGTTTGGGTTTATTCAAGCCAATCAGGGCTCGGATGTCTATCTGCTTGCTATTACTGTGTAGTATGTTCATGTAGGAACTTGAGTTGTAAGTTTGATCAGTTTCTTTAGACTGTTTTTTATTTTTCTTGAAACTTTTATATACGTTGTTTTTTCTGTTTACAGAAGCGTATATATGCATCATTCCTTAAGAAAACCTGCACATACGCATGTTTCCTTAAGATTAGTTGCATATACACGCTGTGCACAAATACAGTCACAAATATCTTATAATTTCAAGATTTTTCAAATCTTTTTGTTTCTGAAGGTCTGTCTGCTGGTCTGATTCAGTCCTGGATAGTTACTTTTCAGTGTCAATCTTTATTTTTACATCAAGTATCTGATTTCAAATTCTCTTTGATTATGAAAAGGTTGGTCTTATTTTTTTTTCTTGCAAACGTCATCGTTTTTGCTTAAGCACACAAGTTTTCCTGCAAGGAATATTCGTTGCTTTGTGTTTTCAGGGCAGAAAGGTTGATCTCAACCTTTGTGTCAAGTTTTGTTTTGGTGAGTTTTTTGTTTGCATGTCAAAACGGTATCTTTATGACCATCTGCTTTTCTTTCTTTCCAAAATTTGTTGGTTCACACTTTCTTGAAAGTTGTCTTTTCAATCTTTTGGTCTTTATTGCCAAGCTCTTGTGGCTGCTTTTTGATTGTTAAGAGCATTTAGAAGCACATTTTTGTTGAGTTCTCACTTTTTTTGTGTTGCAAACTCGCAAACTGTTTCATTGCCTATTCTTTGATCATAAAGCTTCGGCCTTGTTTAGAGCACTTTTGAAAAGTCATATTTTGTTTTGGCTTTTGAAGGAAACTTCTTGAAACGTTGTTTTGCTTTCTTGAACTTTGTTTTGATTTAGTTTTCCCTTTCATGAGTGAAAGTGCATTTTTGTTTGTCTTGAAACTTGCTTTTAGTTCTTGGACAAAATAAGCAACAATAACTTATATTCCATCTAAACATTTTAAGTGGCAAATTAAAAAAATTGATAAAGAAGTAACTTTCATTTCTTGATTTAAGAATAGTTTTGAGTTTTGCATCAGCATGTACTTGTTGCATTAGGATAAGTTTGTGCATCTTTTTAGGCATCCATAGTTTTGTTAATTTTTGTGAGTGTGAAGCTTGAGTAAAAGAAAAGAAAAGAAAAATTCGTTGCTTTATTTGAAGTTCCTTTGAACCTTAAAGAAATTTCTTTCATCGAAAAACAAAAACAAGTGCATTTGCATGTAGTTTGGTTTTTATTAATTTCTTTTGCATCAAAACACCACTAGTTTCACTTCCGCTTATCCCTTGACTTAAATAACAACCCATTTAAAAACAAGCGCTAATTAAAATATACTAGAACTTTTTATAATTGTCAATTTATACACATCAACAAGTTTTAGGATATTTTAGGGCCGTGGATAGGCGAGTGGAGAGATAACTCTCCAAGGCCATTTAAACTATCAAACATAGGAGTTTGAATAGTGAGTGAAAATACAATAGCGTTAGGAAGACCAGGAAAGCTCTAGATCTGGGAGTTAAGAACGAGGGTTTTTGAAGACAGGGAAGAGAGATACCCGCTCTCCTACTTGTCCGATCTTACCTCACGACTGTTCCGCCTGGCTTCTGCAACAACTTGGTAACCTTAGTTGCTACTCCTAGGGATCTACACTGGTGGCTACGGAGGGGAATCCCGTGGCACTTGAGGTCGACGTTGTATCACTCTCAATAGTACTACTGGAGGGCACCCTTGCAAAGCTTGGGGGCTTGAATCGACGCAAGCTGTTGTCAGGAGGTCAGCGTAACTTCCTCTATTACCTTCGTTGATAGGATTGGGCCATCATTATCCCAGACTATCTTCGGAAGGCCCCTTACTTCACTTTCTCATATTTTGGTGTCTGGTCCTAATCACCCGAAGTGGAAATACTTGAAAGTTGTTTGACTGGCTGATATCTTTTAGGAACTTTTTAGTGTGTGGTCTGTGCTCCTAGTTGGCCTAGCTTTCAATTTTTTGAGTCTTTAGTTAGATCTTAATAAAAAATTCAAAGTGGCTGACCGATCACCTAGAAGGTCTCGAAGACTTCGTGGTCTTTCACCACCAAGTTTAGAGCCTTCTCCTAGAAGGCGCAGAGGTAATACTGTCGGTGGGTTTCATTCCGTGGCAGCTGACGCATCGAGGATTGATCCTCCTCTCATGGGCATTAGTGTTCAAGATAGGCCTAGTACTTCCAGAAAACAAGAGAGGAACACTCCAGTTCTTTCTCGAGTTCTCTTTCGCATGGAAGATAACATAGAGGTAGAAGAACTCTCAGAGTCGTTAGCAGCTCCAAATTCTCCTCTACCTTCTAGCCATCCGGAAGTATTACAATACGTTGGGACTCCGACGCATAGACCATCAAGTCCAGGTCACATTACGCACTTACCATCGATGACCACTACTGGAAGCATGGATTCTACCACAAGTGCTATAACTATGCAGACTCCAACATCAGTACAAGGGGGAGGAACTATTTCCATCCCCTTCGCTTCCTTATTTGGGTCTTTTGCTAGCACATCTTTAGTTGGGTCTACCTCCATTCCTTCGACAAGCAGAAATTCCCAAACCAATGCTTTTAGTTCTGGATTCTTCCCGTTTGGCACCCATTCACAGGGTATTCCGCTAGTTTCGTTTAGTGCCTCCACATCCATGATGGGTGGATCAACTTCATTTCAGGGTTTTCCTTTTGGAAGTGGTCATATACCACATTCCAACCCGACAATAGGATCTATGCCTTTTTCTTCTATAGGACAAAGCAGTAATCCTTTCCAAGGTTGGACTAACCCTGTAGTTAGTGGCATGGGAACTGGGAATCCGTTTTTCGGCCAACAAGGGAATGGTCATACTCCACAGTTAGTTCGTTTCGAAGTATTTCTCCCTTAGCTTCTGTTTGGAATCCTTATCAAGGGTTATCAACTCCTTATAATCCTTTGGGAGGAAGCTTCGCCGGTTATGGAGGTTTTGCGGCCGGAGTTGGTCAAATTCTGAGTTTTGCTGGATCACAAGGCTTGCCTTTTGGTTCAGCTGGTTACTTCGGTCAGCCTAGTGCCTTTCAAAATCTAGGCCAATATTTTCAGAACTTTGGGAGCTCCGCCCAGTCTGGGTGGAATCCCCAAGGTCCTCCTAGGTTTCCGTTTCTGGCAACTTTGAACTTGCCAGATCTCACAAAATTAACAAACGATCCAATCAAATACAATCCGGCCTGGCCTCCGGTCCCAACCAAACTCCCTTCGAAAATTCCAAAATTCAAAGGGAAAGGCGGTGAGGACCCAGGCGACCATGTAACCACATTCCATTTGTGGTGCTCATCAAACTCCCTTATTGATGACTCGATTAGGTTGAGACTTTTTCAATGCACCTTGACTGGTAATGTGGCCAAGTGGTATATAGAGTTGCCTGGGGGCAGCTTTACATCTTTCACCGACTTAGCTAATATTTTCCTAAATCATTTCCAGTTGCCTGTCCATTATGATGCCGGAACTGAACTTCTAGCCACTTTTCGCCAGGACACGACAACTCACATTTCTAACCATATTCAGGAATGGAGACGAAGAAAAAGGCTCATTAAAGCCGAAATCCCTCCGTAGTACCGTCTTGAATGGTTTTTGAAATCTTTATAACCTAAAATCTCTAAGGATGTCTCCATGTCCGAAGTCTATTCTGAGGAGCAAGCTATTTTTAGGGCCCAGCAATTAGAATTGATTTACTCTCAGTCTGGGATCCTATAAAAAAACTTTCCAAATGCTTTTGGGTCTAAGGTTGATATAGCTAAGTCGAAGCCAAGTCCCCATGCGGATGGTATCGTTGGATCGATAGACACAAATGCAATGAACTTGTTGAGCCAATTGCAACAGTTGTCTTTACAAACTGCTCCTAACAACCAGGTCACATCGTCTAACCCTTCGTCTTCCCAACCCTCTTCGATTAATGCCGTCCAATCTGATAACCCCAAAGGAAATCAAAATTCCAATGGGAAAAAGAAAGGATGAGGTAAGAAAAACAACCAGGATGGGAAGACTGATGCAAATAAATCCGGCAATAATGTTGGTGGTGGTAGAAATGAGTCTAGAAAAAAATTCAAGTTTCCATGCAAGTTATGCAGTGGAGGCTATTTAACACATCTCTGCCCAAATATTCAAGATACTTAGCACTTGTTAGGGAAGCAAGGGGCTTCTAGTTCTCAAGCTGTGTTAACTAACCCTTTTCCCCAAGGGCAGCAATTACTTGCTAGCGCGAGTTCAAATCCGGGTACCTCCACAGGGGGCAGCTAGGAAGGGGGAAAATCATCAAATGTTTTCATGATGGGTTCTAATGTCCATGTGGCCACTTGGTCACGTGATTATGGTGAAGCCGAAAATTCCAAGGATAAAGCTATTCCCGGAAATACCGACCTTCATATTAAGCGACCCTTTGTCGAGACTATACCACGAATACCAAAAGGTTCCGCTAAACGTGCGACTATTAATCCTAACGCTAGGGCTGCCCAGAATTACTCCATTGTTGAGGATCTGGCTTAGATTCCATGCGCCATGTCTACTTTAGAGGTTCTCCAGTCGTGTCCAGCTCAACAAAGTGGTTTACTCTCGGCAATTGGGGCAGTTGATCCAACTAACTCTTTAGTGCTCACTTTCGACATGTTAAATTTCAAAAAGTGACTCCCTCATCATATGGCTTCTCAAATAAAGTCTACATACCAGAAAATTAACATTTTTCATACCGTTATTGATGAAGGAGCTTCCCCATGCGTCATGTCGTTGTCTTGCTGGAAGGCCATTGGATCTCCTTCGGTTGTTCCTTCACCTACCCTCCTGACTGCATTTGATGGACATTCTCACAAGCCGCATGGGATTATACTGGCCTTCCCTATATGTGTCGGGGAGAAGGTCATTAATGTTGAAGTAGAAGTCATTGATGCTAACCTAGACTACAATCTCCTCTTAGGAAGGAATTGGGTATACGAAATGGATGTCGTTGTTTCAACTCTATTTCATGTCATTTACTTTCCTCATGAAGGGAAAATCGTTAAGGTTGATCAATTGGATTATTGTCTAGTCGATCCTCAAGCAACGTCTGACTCTACTCTTCCTTTAGTGGATAACCCTCGACTGCCTACTAAGAATCTAGGAGTTGGGATGTATTCCTCATTGATGGGTACCTTTGATTTTCCTTCTCCTATCGCTAGGATCAATGTCGTTTCATCATCTAAGGAGTCTCCTCGAAAAGAGTTCTTCCTAACTCATTATTTTTCAGACCCTTGGACCTTGCCTTCACCTACGACCACATTAGCTGAAGGACAAGCTAATGGAATGGCATTCCCTATGTCTACAACTGAGCTTAGATATCAGTCTATCGTTAACTCTACAAACAACCACTCTACTCCTTTTTCTGGGAGGAGCTAGATAGTGATGTGGCCCCCGCCTGGACCCTTGATTCTACCTCCGCCTTGGATTGCTTAGATACGGTTTTACCTTCTGAAGAAGCAATCCTCAAAGTAATGATGGGTGTAGATCGACCTTGGGAAGAATTACACCATCGTTCATATTTTCTTCCTCCATTGCAGGAAGTAAAGTCTAGGTTCTTAGAGCTCTTTGTTAGTGATGTTTGTACGATATCAAATCCTTTGGCTCCAGCACACTTCCGTGCTGAAGGTAACATGTCGGTGATTTCAAAAAAGATATCTATAAACATCTCTAGGGACCCTAACGTGATCGAGAATCTCTTCATCGAAATCGAATGTTCCCCTGAAGAAATTCAAATTTACACTGACCTTTTCAAAGAATTTTGAGATGTATTTGCTTGGTCTTATGAAGAAATGCCTGGCATTGATCCTTCTATAGTTCAACATGAGATCAAGATGTATGAAAACGCCAAGCCGGTTCATCAAAGGCTTCGACCGGTTAATCCTAGGAAAGCAGCAGCCATTAAACTTGAAGTAGAGAAGCTGCTCAAGGCGGGTTTTATATACCCTGTTCCTCTTACCGATTAGGTTTCTAATCCAATCCCTGTAGATAAAAAGCAAGGAACAATCCGAGTATGCATTGACTTTAGGGACCTAAACAAGGCTTGTCCGAAAGATAATTACCCCACGCCATTCATTGATTAGATTATTGACGAGTGTGCAGGTAATGAGATTTTTTCCTTCATGGATGGTTTTTCCAGTTATAATCAAATCTCTATCCATCCTGAAGATCAACATAAGACAGATTTTATATGTCCCTGGGGTACTTTTGCATACAGAAGATGCCTTTTGGTCTTAAAAACGTTGGAGCTACTTCCAGCGGGCAATGTCATATGCTTTCCACGACATTAAACATATCATCAAAGCATACTTGGACGATCTCACTGCCCGTTCTCAAAAGAGAACTGATCGCCCTATTCATCTTCGATTGGTTTTTGAGTGATGTCGTTTTTATAAAATCCGGTTGAATCCCAACAAGTGCATTTTCGCGGTTACATCCGGTCGGTTATTAGGGTTCATCATATCAAATGAAGGGATCAAGTTTGATCCCTTCAAGGTAGAGGCAATAGTTCAGTTGCCTCCCCCATCCTCAATTCGACAACTTCAAAGTCTTCAAGGGAAGGCTAATTTCTTAAGACGGTTTGTAGAAAATTATGTTGAGATCACTAAAGGGTTTATGCATTTGCTACGAAAATGAGTTCCATTCATGTGGGATGACTTTGTGCAGCGGTCGTTCAATGCTTTGAAAAAGGCATTAGTCTCTGCCCCGCTTTTGAGTCCATCGGATTATGGTAGGGAATTCCTTTTATATCTCGTTGCAGCAGAATCAACCATTGGTATGGTTCTCATTCAAGAAGGCGATGCTCTCACAGAGCATGTGATTTATTATTTGAGCCGAGGTTTGATAGGTCCTGAACTTTGCTATTCTCTGGTTGAGAAGTTGGCCTTGGCAGCTGTCCATGCTGTCCAGCGGCTCCGTAATTATATGTTGCTACACAAAACTTTTGTCTTAGCAGCGGTCAATCCATTTCAGTTTGTCCTTAGTAGGCGAGTGATTGGGGGCGAATATAATCGATGGATAGTCATTCTACAGGAATTGGATCTCGAGTTTTTGTCCGCTAAGTCTAAGAAATCTATGGTTTTTGCCGAGCTGATTTCCGAGCTGCCTTGTGGAGAGGATAATATTTATGAGGAAAGTTTTCCCGACGAACATTTATTCCTCATCTCTTCACTTGACCCTTGGTATGGAGATATCATTGTCTATCTCCAGAATTCGAAGTTTCCCTCTATTTTCTCTAAGGATGAATCTCGAAAATTACTTCACCTAGCTAGAAATTATGTTATCATTGGTGATACGTTATATCGTCGAGGGGTTGACTCAATCCTTCGGCGCTGTTTAACCTTAGAGGAAACAGATTCAGTGCTCAATGACTGCCACAGTGGAGCTTGTGGTGGTCATCTATCAGGGCTTGCTACAGCTCAGTATATCTTGCGTGCCAGCTATTTTTGGCCTTCACTCTTCAAAGATTGTGTTGAAGCGATCAAACGCTATCACCTGTGTCAAATTTATACTCCGAAGATGCACGCACACCCAACTCCTCTTTTTCCCGTTGTCACTGTCGGTCCCTTTACTAAGTGGGGTATTTATTTTACCACTTGTCATCTGCCTTCAGCAGCGAATCACAAGTACATTATCGTGGCCATATACTACTTCACGAAGTGGGCTAACGCCATGCCCACTTATAAAAACGATAGTGAAACATCGGCATTGTTCCTTTTTAATCAGATTATCTCAAGGTTCGGTATCCCGAGAGAGATTGTCACTGACCATGGCAGTCATTTCCAGAATCAACTAATGTCCGAATTTGCTCTCAAATTGGGTTTCCGACAGGAACATTGGTCTCCTTATTATCCTCAGGCCAATGGACAGGTCGAGGCAGTAAACAAAACTCTTAAGACGATCCTGCAGAGGACAATTGACAAAAATCGATCCAATTGGCATCTTATGTTGTATCTGGCTCTTTGGGCATGCAAAACCACCGTCAAGACTGCTACAGGTTTTACACATTTTCAGTTAGTTTATGGGATGGAATCTATATTTCCTATTGAATGTGAAATTCCATCTCTTAAGTTAACTATTGAGCTTCTTCCAGATACTTCTAGTCTCGAAGAGTGCCTCCTTCACTTGGAACATCTCGATGAGCAACGTCGAGATGCTACCACAGTAAATGAGGCTCATAAGAAAAGGGTGAAAACTCAGTATGATAAAGTTGTCCGTCCTCGAGTCTTTTCTAAAGGCGACCTTGTCTTGGTCTATGATCAAGATAAGGACACCTTGGGGGCAGGCAAATTCAAGCCTATGTGGTACATTCCCTTCATAATTAAACGAGTTTTAAAAAAGGGGTCATATGAGTTAATCGATTTTGAAGGAAACAAGTTGGTGGAGCCCTGAAACAGGCTCTACCTTAAGAAGTACTTTGCTTAAGTAGCAGCTAGGCAATGGCTCCTTTGTACATTTTGTATATTTGTACATATCTCGTTGAGAGTTTTTGATACCAACACTTTTTGATCTGTTGTGGCAGGTGTTGATGGATGACTTGGTCTATTTCGGATTCGACGATGGTGCTAGTCGGCACACTCGGAACCTCACTTCCGCAGCTTGGGTACTCTACTATCCAACTGGTTAGTTGATGGTATCAAGGGGAGTATGCATTGGTCCCGCTTCAAATAATATGGCTGAGTATACTGCCGTCATTAATTTACTATCTGAGGCAATTTCTCACAAAATCGACTCATTGGTAGTTTACCTTGATTCACAATTGATAGTGTCACAATTGAATAACATTTATTGGGTAAGGGATCCAGGTTTATATCACTAGTATTCAAACGGTGAGGTTGTTTCAAAGATCATTTACTTATATTAATTGTTTACACATTTCAAGATCTCATAATTGGTTAGTTGATTCTATCGCTAATCAAGTATTAGAATGGCACATCAATCATTCATGACAATAAAATTAAGCATCAAAAAGTCAAACTGTATATATATCATAAAACATCTCGAGTGTACATAAGTCTGTCCAAAAAATATACAAAATTGGGACTCAAATGCCCATAATCATGTCTAGTGCATCTAATTACCCGGCTCAGGATGAGCGGCTAAGTAGGCAACTACTGCATTGCCCACATGCCTAAAAGTGCGAACACAGTCACGTGGCATGCCAACCACATGACGCTGCATATCCTCAGGCAGATCCTCTACGGCCTCCATCGGTACTCTGTGAGTTAGTCTCACCAAGTGCCGCTCAACCGGGTGTAGAGTTCTCTCTATGTCTACGGCTTCCTCTTCGGCTCCTCGGCCACGATGGCTATGCCGTGGGAACTCATCTGGTCGTACCGGCCCAATATCTAGAACATGATCATCATATTAGTCATTTGAATCCTATCAAAAAAAAAATTCAAAATTCATTATTATATTTAAAAAAATCCAAAAAAAAGAACATAAAATCATAAAACACTTACCAATGTTGCCCCATGCTGTGGTCGGTGGTAATAATAGATCGGGATCTCCTCAGAAATCCAACCCAGCAAAAGGGTAGTCATCTATGGTGATGATCTGTTGATCCCACCAGGAAAAGAAGTCATCGTCAAATGCAGTCGGTGGGACGTCCCCACCTCCTAGACGTTTCATCAAGTCAGCCCACCTACCCATGCGTGGATCTCGTGGGGTGCTGATTGAAACCAGTACTCTAGGACAAAGTGCAGGGACCCTCTCAAAAAAGAAAGAACACAAAATAGTCCCATATCCAAAGTTTTTGGTCTGCCCTCTCTTGGTGGAAGTAAGATGGCTTTTCAGGCTAGCCAGAAGAGGAGTACACCAGTCAAATACAGTGGTGAGATAGTCGACCGCCACGCTCATGGCTAGCTGTGATGCCTGGTGCAGAGAAGCTAATCCGTTCACTCTGGCTATGGTGAACATGATTATCCTCAGCGAAAAACTCACCACATGTGTGATGGAAATTTGACTTCCAACCTTGTTTGGATGTCCCGGGAAATATATATGTACATAGTCCTCGATAGAGTGACTGCTCCGTGTCCTGCCCTGGGAATGTACTACCTCTCCCCTTCGGGAAAGGCCCATGATGAAATAAATATCTTCTACTTCTATCCTGAGTGGCATCTGGTCAATCATAAATGCATCCTCCTCGATACTCTAGTAATCAATGAGCATCTCAAGCAGATGTGTGTTTACTTTCATATCGACAGTTTGAAGAATTTTAGCAAACCACATCCCCGTAAGGCATCCAAAGCATTAGGATCATTCATGACCTCATCATCCACTGTGGTATGCTCTCTTTCTCGCCAAGTGACTGGCATCCTGAAGAAAAAATGAATTTAAATCGTTAGTTTTTTTGTTTGAAATGTTCGCGGCGTATACGGGGGTCCATTAACACACAGTCGCGTATAGGGCTCGCGTGTACGCGGGTTTCATATTTCCAACTCGCGTATACGCCGCAGTGAAATTTTTGGCAAAAAATTCAACTGTAAAACATTAATTAAAAATTCTAAAACTAGTCACAATCAATTGCAAGACAAGTATAAGAGTTACCTGGGGATTTTGGAAGAATCTGAATGGTTGAATTTGGCGTATGGAAAGTTTGCTCCTTTTGCTCCACTTCTATGCTCTCAAACTCAAATGGTGAAAATGGTGAGTCCAAAAACTCTTTTATAGGCTTTGAAAATGCAAAAAAATTTCAAAACTTGATTTTGTTTGGTCTCATGTAACTTTTAACTTGGGAGCTTGGAATGTCGAGAATGGTGTGATTTCCAGGACATTTTGGACATTTTTCGACAGTTTCGAGACAGTTCCATGACTGTTGACCCATCATGGTAGGTATCATTTTCTCATTGGCATATAGGTTAGGGAAGCCATTTTTTCGTTGCATTATGCATACTAGCCTCCATTTGTTGATACATTTGCCATAGGGTCGATCCCATCGTGTTATGGTTCGTAAACCGCCTTCACTCATCGATTCTTTAAATCATGACACGATGGTAGAAGCCATCCTTTACATGGGCATCCTAGTTAGTGCCTCACTGATGTTTGTTTCCCATGCTGCTCTGACTTGAGTAGGCTCGGGAGTCCTTTGTAGTCCCGCCATGACTTATGCGATGAAGACTCATTCCTCTTTGCTTCTTCGCTTCGTTCTGGCCTTATACCCTAGAGGCTCCTTTGTGTTGAGTTGTAATACTGCATAGCATTTTGACCGCTTGCACCTTTTGGCCTTGAGCCGAGTTCACTTGGACTCGTGTTTAAGCCAACTTTTGTCCATGACAACTGTAAAATCAAACTTGCATACCTTTGACTTCTGCAACATGACACACCTTGACCCGTGGAAGGAACACACCTTTGAGTGTCTTTGGCCAGTTTTCGCCTCCCTGCATTGAGCATAGGAATGTTCCAATCCCAGGTGTTAGTGTCAGTCTTTGCAACCTTCCTCCAGTGATCAAACATGCTCTTACAAAATGATTTTAAGGTGCAAGGTCAAATTTTATCATTTCAGTGAGCCTTCAAGCAAAATTTGGGGACTAGGTATTAGGTCTAGGGTTTGTTTTCGCCCTTGTCAAAGTTGTCCAAATGACGTTCCATGTCACCATTCAGCTGAGTGTGCCATATTTCAGAGGGTTGTCATTTTCAAGTTCCATTGGGTCATTTTATACCTTGTTCATGCTTTAGTTGTGCCTAGGTAAGGTTCATTTCCCTCTCCTAAGGTTTTGAAGGAAATTTCTCTTGGATGGTCAAATCATCGGCAAAACTTGTATCAAGATGTTCATACACCTTCCCCTATCCATAATGTACCTTATTAAACACTTCCCATCACTAAATCCCCCAAATTCCTCATTTTCGCACAAACCCTAGTTTCTTGCTACAACTTTGAAATTTTCTAGGTTGGGCTTGTGTTTTTCCCTTTTGGACCCCTTCCCCTCACTCAATTTCTGATATTCCACTTTCCCCTACTTCCTAACATCCCTCCCTACTTCCAAAAATTTCCTCAAGAATTTAAAATCCCCTATCCCCTTCATTTCGCTTCATTTCGACAAATCCCTTGTTCCACACATTGGGTAGGTTTTACTCAAATGATGCTTCTGAGCAAGGAAAGATGAATTTGGAAAAACTGAGAGAGGTTTTCGTCCACAATAGGCCAAGGAAGAAAAACCTCCTTCAATTTTTACACAAATGTCATGGTTTTATAGAAATGTCAAAAATACATTTGCCTCGGGAGAATTGATGCACCTCGAAGCGATCTTGGGAAAATCAAGTTTTCTCCTAGATTGGTTGGCCAAATGAATTTATTTATGAGTCAAATGACAACTACACTCAAATACCTTTCCAACGAGCTATCTTTTTCCCAATTTGGACACTGGGAAGGCCTCCAAAAGTCTCCTACAAAATGCACTAAAAAATAGGGTTTGGGTGCGCGGCGCACTGGGTTTGTGCGCAGCACACCTGGCATGTGCGGCACATAGAGGGAAAATTTTCAGTGTTAAATTACACTGGCATCGCACACACAGGCCGCATGGTGCACTGGCATTGTGCGCGGTGCACAGAACTGACAGGCTAGTTTCATGCTTCTTCTGTCATCCAAGCTCACAAAAAGCCATTTCTTTTGCTCCAAGTAAGTTCAAGAGTCCTTCCATTGAAATTTAACTTGTGTGGGGTGTTGTCTAGAGGGAATATTCAAAGGTTCATGGTGTGAGAACATAAACCCTATGTATTAAAAAGTTCTCCTTTGGTGTTGATGAATCGGGGTTTTCAAATTATAATTTTGGTGCCAAGTTTGTTTTCCTACTTGTGATCCCTTCCCTTCTCATATCCTTGTCATTGTAACTAATCCCTTATCCTCTAAACTCCCATCCTTGATTCCCATTTTCCATATCCTAAGATCCTATCATTCTCCCTTTCCCATATCACTTCCAAAATCCCCGCTCCCTAAACACAGTCAAGTGATTGTTTGCACATTTCTTCACTTGACAAACTCCATCATCCGCTTTTCCCACAGTCCCCATATTCCTCACAATTCCTCATTTCCCTTTGGCATAGGAATCAAAGCACCTATTTCTCATTTTCAAAACATACACCTGTTATATATATTGCAGCACTATGGTGGCGGCAGACACAGACACATCATATGAACAAGACAGTTATTCCGCCACTGAACTGCATGCGCTAGGAGGGTACTGAGGAGACGCAAAAGGCATGATAGGCTCCAAATCTTGGCCAAGGCTTCCTTGGCTGAATATGATACTCAATGATAGACCTCCAGCCCAAATTTCAAGGAATTTGGAGAAAATTTTGTCAATTTTGAATTTTTTGGCTTTAAAACAGGTTTTTCTACTCCACACATAGCGCCACTTGGCGCGCGCTTATAATTGAAAGGTCCTCTCAAGGAAAACTTTGTATTTCTGGATTTTTTATCAAAATTTATGCATGCTCATGGATTACCTAAATATTTCATCAAGTTCTGGGTTGCCTAAAGGGTCAAAAACACCCTAAAAATGACCTCACTGCCCCTATTTTCACACACAAAAAGCAGTCTTGGGAGATTGAGGATTTCAAGGTGCAAATGACGTCCAAATCAACAAATCCCACTTGGATTGGAAAGTAGACACGTAGGGCTTTCCAACAAGCACACTTGGGCTCAATTTTTACTTCAGGAAGTGCCTCAAACTCAGCCTCAAAGTGGACTGACGCACACAGATTTTGGCGCGGCGCACAGAGGATTTTTGCTCAATTTTTCACCTTCCAGCTTAGAAATTCGGCCAGTTTGACTAGTTTTGCTTCCAGATGTCATTTTTCTTCTATCTTGATGTAATTGGATGAACATGATGTAATTTTTGCACTTATTTACTTGTTCTAGATTATTCATTCACTACCAAGTGAAAATTTAATGAATGAATCAGTTTCCTAATATATAGAGGCAAGTTGTTTTGGTTGCCTAGATTTTAGTTCCTTGTTTAGAATTAGTTCAAGCAGCTCCTAGAATGATGAGCTCGACCCCTAGAGGCAAGGGAAGATGTTTGGTTTGTCTATATTATGTAATTTCTATGTCATTTTCATGGTTGGACACTTGGGATTGCTTGGGCATACTATTGTACATATTTTCTCTGCATTTTTGGCTAAGGAAAGACTAGGGTTTTGCAGCACTGTTTTGGATCCATGTGGCTTTGTGTTTTGATGGTGTGATTCTCTTAGTAATTTTAAGTTGTTATGTGTATCATTTTCCTTAGTCTCATCTTCTGCAATTGAACAAATGAAGTGTTAAGGTAGAATCCATAGATTGTTATGCTCTGCCTTTAAGTTTGTTTGATTTTCCATGTTTTCATCTGTTTAAGGAGAATCCTTGAAAGCTTCTTGCTCTCATTAGCTTCTCACCAGTCTGATCTACCCATTTATTCCCTTTAAAAGCATCAAGATGATCGCCTACCTTGCCCCAAATAGACCTCTGCAAAAAGTTGTGCCTCATCCCCAAGCCCAAATTTTCCTTTCCCTGTTTCAACACAAAAACTCCTAAAAACTCAAATCAAACCCTTGTACTTCATATCTAGCCTAACATTAGCTTTTATTTCTGTCATCTCGAGCTTCATCGATTATCTCTGCCGAGATTGACCCGAAGATAGCCCTCTCTTGTCCTCGTAGGGCTAGCTACGAGGCTGAGCATGGTTTGATGTTGACCTAGAACCTTACCTTTTCAGCCTGAGGCAAATCTAGGCTCTAACACAGTGGCGACTCCACTGGGGATGAACAAATGGTTTGCTTGTTAGTGTTATTTTTTTTATAAGCTATAGACGGAGCCTAAAGTCACGCCAGGTAGCCTTCGAAATGCTTTTTCTATGCATCAACGAAGTAGATAAACGCTCCTTCAGTCAATCTCTGGTCTAGCTTGTGAACGTGACACTTGATTTGTAGATTGTCTTGCCCCAATATGTGTATCAAGTTCAGATATGATTGTTGATGGTGAACAATGATCAGACACAGCAAGGCTGAAATCAATCACCTGGTGATTCGAAATCAGTTTCGAGATCAGGTCCAAAGACTCCATTGGAGGATGAACCTGACTAGCAGAAACATGAAAGGACAATATGGAGAGATCAAGTATTCAAGTTGGAATTTCATTCAAGACATTTTTCTCTTTGTTGTAAATTATTTCTTCTCTTTTCCCTACAATGTCAAGAAGGCTTTGCAAAGTATACTATGTTTAAGAAGAGATCCTCGGCCTGCATTTGATTCCTTCCCTTCGAAGATTGTAAATATAAAAGATTTGCATGCCTTTGAGCTTGATCAAGACCCGTCTTCTGAATTTTGTGATGACCATCTTCAAATTGATAAGCCTCAAGAGACCAAGATTGATTATACAGCTTTTGTACATACCCCTATACCTTGTAAAATTCCAGATCGGTATAAACCTCTTGTTTTACCTTCTATTCTTAATGCTTTCCCTAAAAATTATGACCTATACCTACCAAGTTTTGATGGTGAATGTAACAATGTCAACGCTGAGCAACATGTGCAGAATGTTGAGAATTTTCTAGACCTTTTTGAAGTTGATGAAGAAGATGTTAGTATTAGGCTTTTTGCTCTTTCTTTGCAAGGCAAAGTGAAGAGTTGGTTCAAAACCCTGCCTGATGCGAGCATCTCAGATTTCCAGCAGTTCGTCAAAGCTTTCCTCGACAGGTGGGTGATCAGACAGAACCTTTTCTTGATTATTGAAGAGTATAACCAACGAAAAAGATTGCCAAGGGAGACAATACAACAATTTTCGGCCAGATTTAACCAAGTTTATTATTCGATGCCAGTTGATATAAGGCCTCCTCCTAGATCTGCTCTCTTGCACTATCCAGGTGCCTTTGATCCAGAAATGGAGTTTCAACTAAGAGAAAGGAATATTGCAACACTTCACGAGATATAGAACAATGCAGTAAATGTAGAGGCTCATCTGCTGATCCGAAGGGCAAGGTTGAAAGAAGAAGAGACGAAAAACATAGATCCGGAGGAATCAAAATATCTAGAGTCAAAGCTTGACGTTTTGGCAAGTGCAGTGGAAGAGATGATGCAAAAGATCACTGCAAGGAATGATTATGATGTTCAAGCCCATGGCTCGCTGATTGAAGAAGAACGAGTTGCTGATCCAAAACATTTTGTTTCTTATCCCAGTTGTCATAGTGATTGTTTTGTAGATCATCCTGGAGATGAGAAATCTGTTGATATGACATGTATGCTTGATGATGTGTTTTATACTAATGATTTGCCTCAGTTTGATCAGTATGATGATGATTATGTTCTCCAAACAGAAGCTAATCTTGCAGACAAATCAGCAGCTAGTTTGTGGGAGGAAGAAGTTCACTTTCAGCAGCTTGAGTACAGTGATCAACCAATGCATATCAGCTATGACAATGATGAGGAAAATGTAGCAAATTTCGAAGTAAGTGAAGGGTCTTTTCCTTTTTGTTTTACTTCATTTCAGTTCATCAGAGACAACTTCCATGCAATTCGAAATCAATTGTCAACAAGTATTGATTTGGACCATCTTGAGAGTAATGAAAACCTTGTTCAAGACTTCTCATATCCAGATTTGCAGGCCCTAAATGCCATTGATTGTCAAGTTGCAGATGAAGACATGGAAGCTGGCATGTATGATCACATGATGCAGGATGACTCCCTACCTTTCTGTTTTGAATCATTTTAGTTTTTGAAAGGTAAATTGCACAGTAAATCTTCAAATGAGCAGCTTGTAGGAACTCAACAATCTCTCAGTTTTAATGTTGAGGATGAAGGTCAGATTACAGATGAAGGTGTGGCAGCTGAAATACATGATTTAATGATGCAAGAGGATTTTGTACCCTTTTGTTTTGAAGCAATTCAGTTTAACAAGCAGAATCTTCGCAATATCTCTAAAGAAAAAGATGAACATCCAGTAGGAGGTCATACAGTTTTCATGGATAAATTGCAGCAGTCTTTTCAAGTTTTTGATGATCCTATTGCTCGTTTGTTGGATGATGTTTTTTGTAAAAGTTCTTCCCCATTGGCTAACCATGTGACAGAAGAGAATGTTGATAATAATCTGATTCAAAGGTCACCTTCATTGCCTTGTTTTACAGATTGTTCATTGCATAGCCCATACCAATGTTTGCAGTCATATGAGGAGATTTATAATCAGCAACAGAGTTTGGTTATTCACGAAATTCAGGATCTTTTGACAGCCTGCTGCTATCACCAACGAAAGACAACACAAATTTGGGGAAAATCTTAATATCCAGCTATGAAGATTACTTGGACCAGAGTAGTAATGTGTTAATGGAAATCAAAAGCTATCTTTATGAAGATCCTTTCTCAGTATTCTAGAATTCATCCAGTCAACTCATGCTTCGCAAGTTTATCAGCAGTCAACTTGACAAAAGTATTGATACAAACTTCATTCGGCAGTCAGTTCTTTGTCATTTTCAGTAGGAGTCTTGTCACAAAGTCCAGATCAAAGTTTGCATTCATGGTATGAGGGGAAGAGAAGTAATCCATTGGATGAGCCAAGTACCAGTGTGCATGAACTTCAAGATCCTTATGCAGTGTTTTTGGAGGCGGATAGAGAATCCATATCATTCAACGGATCTATTTCTAAGTTGTCATGGGAGTTGCATTTCAGTAGTTCTCTCTTGTTGTTCATAAGTGAGAACCTGCGGAGAATACAAACAACAGTTGCAATGCTTACTTGGTTGCATTGGTTGTTTCATTTCACTTGATCAGGTGATGAATGAAACTGTTAGAGTAGGTTGTATTGAATAAGCTCCACTTTGAGCATCATTTCCAGTTTTTCGGTTGTGTTACGTATTGAGTCAGGTTTTAGTTGAGTGAGAGTCAATTTGTGTTGTCACGTCATCAGTTTTCAGTCATGCATTTCAGCTTGAGTTTTTTATTCCATTGCCCAATGGACGAAGGCACTGTCTACTTTCGAAAGATTTGTAGTTCTTGGCACCTCCAAGGAGCTATCATCCCCATTGGAGCCAATGTTAGTGTCAGTCTTTGCAGCCTTCCTCCAGTGATCAAACATGCTCTTACAAAATGATTTTAAGGTGTCAAGGTCAAATTTTGTCATTTTAGTGAGCCTTCAAGAAAAATTTGAGCACTAGGTATTAGATCTAGGGTTTGTTTTCACCCTTGTAAAAGTTGTCAAAATGATGTTCCATGCCACCATTCAGCTGAGTGTGCCATCTTTCAGAGGGTTGTAATTGTCAAGTTCCACTGGGTCATTTTATACCTTGTTCATGCTTTAGTTGTGCCTAGGTAAGGTTCATTTCCATCTCGTAGGCTTTTGAAGGAAATTTCTCTTGGATGGTCAAATCATCGGCAAAACTTGTATCCTGATGTTCATATACCTTCCCCTATCCATAATGTACCTTATTAAACACTTCCCATCACTAAAATCCCCCAAATTCCTCATTTTCGCACAAACCCTAGTTTCTTGCTACAACTTGGCAATTTTCTAGGTTGGGCCTGTGTTTTTCCCTTTTGGACACCTTCCCCTCACTCAACTTCTGAGATTCCACTTTCCCCTACTTCCTAACATCCCTCCCTACTTCCAAAAATTTCCTCAAGAATTTAGAAGCCCCTATCCCCTTCATTTCGCTTCATTTCGACAAATCCCTTGTTCCACACATCGGGTAGATCAAATGATGCTTCTGAGCAAGGAAAGATGAATTTGGAAAAAATGAGAGATTTTTTCATCCAAAACAGGCCAAGGAAGAAAAACCTCCTTCACGTTTTACACAGGTGTCACGGTTTTAGAGAAATGTCAAAAATACAATTTCCTCGGGAGAATTGATGCACATCCAAAGTGACCTTGGAAAACTCAAGTTTTCTCCTAACTTGGTTGGCCAAATGATTTTCTTGATGAGTAGAATGATAACTAGACTCAAAGACCTTTCCAACGCGCTATCTTGCACCCAATTTGGACATCAGGAAGGCCTCCAAAAGTCTCTTGCAAAACGCACTAAAAAATAGGGTTTGGGTGCGCGTCGCACTGGGTTTGTGTGCGGCGCACCTAGCATGTGCGGCGCACAGAGGGAAAATTCTCAGTGTTAAATTACATTGGCGCGGCACACTAGGTTTATGCGCGGTGCACAGAACTGACAGGCCAGTTTCATGCTTCTTCTGTCATCCAAGCTCACAAAAAGCCATTTCTTTTGCTCCAAGTAAGTTCAAGAGTCCTTCCATTGAAATTTAACTTGTGTGGGGTGTTGTCTAGAGGGAAGATTCAAAGGTTCATGGTGTGAGAACATAAACCCTATGTATTAAAAAGTGATCCTTTGGTGTTGACGAATCGGTGTTTTCAAATTATAATTTTGGTGCCAAGTTTGTTTTCCTACTTGTGATCCCTTCCCTTCTCATATCCTTGTCATTGTAACTAATCCCTTATCCTCTAAACTCCCATCCCTGCTTCCCATTTTCCATATCCTAAGATCCTATCATTCTCCCTTTCCCATATCACTTCCAAAATCCCTGCTCCCTAAACGCAGTCAAGTGATTGTTTGCACATTTCTTCACTTGACAAACTCCATCATCCGCTTTTCCCACTGTCCCATATTCCTCACAATTCCTCATTTCCCTTTGGTAGAGGAATCAAAGCACCTATTTCTCATTTTCAAAACATACACCCATTATATATATTGCAGCACCATGGAGGCGCCAGACACAGACACATCATATGAACAAGACAGTTATTCCGCCACTGAACTGCATGCGCCAGGAGGGTACTGAGGAGACGCAAAAGGCATGATAAGCTCCAAATCTTGGCCAAGGCTTCCTTGGATGAATATGATACTCAATGATAGACCTCCAGCCCAAATTTCAAGGAATTTGGAGAAAATTTTGTCAATTTTGAATTTTTTGGCTTTAAAACAGGGTTTTCTACCCCACGCATAGCGCCACTTGGCGCGCGCTTATAATTGAAAGGTCCTCTCAAGGAAAACTTTGTATTTCTGGATTTTTTTTATCAAAAGTTATGCATGCTCATGGATTACCTAAATATTTCATCAATTTCTGGGTTGCCTAAAGGGTCAAAAACACCCTAAAAATGACCTCACTACCCCTATTTTGACACACAAAAATCAGTCTTGGGAGATTGAGGATTTCAAGGTGCAAATGACGTCCAAATCCACAAATTCCACTTGGATTGGAAAGTAGACATGCAGAGCTTTCCAACAAGCACACTTGGGCTCAATTTGTACTTCAGGAAGTGCCTCAAACTCAGCCTCAAAGTGGACCGACGCACACAGATTTTGGCGCGGCGCACAAAGGATTTTTGCTCAATTTTTCACCTTCCAGCTTAGAAATTCGGCCAGTTTGACTAGTTTTTCTTCCAGATGTCATTTTTCTTCTATCTTGATGTAATTGGATGAACATGATGTAATTTTTGCACTTATTTACTTGTTCTAGATTATTCATTCACTACCAAGTGAAAATTTAATGAATGAATCAATTTCCTAACATATAGAGGCAAGTTGTTTTGGTTGCCTAGATTTTAGTTCCTTGTTTAGAATTAGTTCAAACAACTCCTAGAATGATGAGCTCGACCCCTAGAGGCAAGGGAATAGGTTTTGCTTGTCTATATTATGTAATTTCTAAGTCATTTTCATGGTTGGACACTTGGGATTGCTTGGGCATACTATTGTACATATTATCTTTGCATTTTTTGCTAAGGAAAGACCAGGGTTTTGTAGCACTGTTTGGGATCCATGTGGCTTTGTGTTTTGATGGTGTGATTCTCTTAGTAATTTTAAGTTGTTATGTGTATCATTTTCCTTATCTCATCTTCTACACTTGAACAAATGAAGTGTTAAGGTAGAATCTATAGATTGTTATGCTTTGCCTTTAAGTTTGTTTGATTTTCCATGTTTTCATCTGTTTAAGGAGAATTCTTGAAAGCTTCTTGCTCTCCTTAGCCCCTCACTAGTCTGATCTACCCATTTATTCCCTTTAAAAGCATCAAGACGATCGCCTACCTTGCCCCAAATAGACCTCTGCAAAATGTTTTGCCTCATCCCCAAGCCCAAATTTGCCTTTCCCTGTTTCAACACAAAATCTCCTAAAAACTCAAATCAAACCCTTGTACTTCATATCTAGCCTAACATTAGCTTTTATTTCTGTCATTTCGAGCCTCATCGATTATCTTTGCCGAGATTGACCTGGAGAGAGCCCTCTCTTATCCTCGTAGGGCTAGCTACGAGGCTGAGCATGGTTTGATGTTGACCTAGAACCTTACCTTTTCAGCCTAAGTCAAATCTAGGCTCTAACACCAAGAACTAGATCATCTGCTTCATCGAAACTCATTCTTTCCACAGTACTATAGCATTCTTTTATTCTTTTTCCAGCTTAAAAGAAAAAGACAAAAAAATATATATATTCCAAAAAAGAGCAGAAATGGGGCAGTATTTCCATTTATTGTTGGCAGTTAGAGTAAATCGTGTCGCCCTTGAACAAAGCACTCATAAACAAAGTCTCCTCCGTTTGGGCGGGATTTAGTTTGACTTAGGTATGCCTTAACCTTATTATTGATTCAGTTTTCCCCCGATTGGTTATCTCTTCCAATCATATGGAGGGTTCGTTCGTGCTTCCTGCATGATGAACTTATACAGAGTTATCATATGCTACCACATAGTCACATTGAGTCGTGCTTTTTTGATCTGAATTTGAAACTACTTGTAAATGCTTAGCAAGGTATTTAATTCAGTAAACATACATGTTTAAGAGGTGTATGTATTTTCTTATGTTTATGTGTTTTAACTTGATTTGTTTCAGCTGATATTAACCATATATCTCATATATAAAAGGCAACAAATAAACATCACACATAACAACAAATTTAATAAGGAGTTCACCCCAATCTCATGGGCTACGTCTCCTGTGAGCTCTAGTCAACTAGACTTTGGCTCTTTCGGATTATGGCTTGAATTCTTTTACAAGTTCCACACTCAACTCCAAAAGGTTACTTACTAAACCTATGGGTTTAGAAAAACCATATACATCCCTGTCATGGCTGTCCACTTTGTGCAGGCAGATCTAGGCTCCCTTGGACTTGATTCCTTCAGTAGGTGCACTAAGCTTCCCTGAGCTTCCTAATGGCACAAACTCCTTTAGAATGCTTCAAATGTCTCTAAAACCTTTGCTAATGTCTCCAGCACATATTTTACATAAACAAATGACTGTTCATTTGCTCAAAATGAACACTACATCCCCAATCTAGGCCTTCTCCCATGGATGGCTCTCGCCTGACTGAAACTTCTCTTTAGCATATGAGCCTTTAGAAGTCTCCAAATGCTTCTGAAAACACCATCATTGGATTCAGAAGGTTCCTTACAGCAGAAATAGGCTTTTTTTTCACCTCAAACAAATGAACCTAGCCCAGCACAGCTCAATCACTGAAATAACCCTCGTGGCCCTGAAAGCTTCCTTGAAGCTAAACAGTGAGAACAATGCCTCAACAGGAAAAATGAGCTATAGAAATCGATTTAGAATGCTGAAATCCTTCAGGAATGACCTTCGTTCCACATTCAATGGTTGCACACATCCCAATGCAGCTCCAAAACTAGCATGGCCCTGGTGGCTCCTGGAACTTCCCCGAAGCAAAAACACCTGGAAATGACCTCAAATGGTTGTAAAAACTATACCAATGGCTTCAGAAGGTCGTAGAGACCCAAAATCAAAAAACAATAAGTCCAAAAATGACTTTCCTAGCCAAGGTTATTGCCATTTACTCCCAACTGCCAGTTGCCCTTGAAAAACTCCAGATAGACTTTTAGTTAAGGCCAGATAAGCCTGCCAAATATGGCGGTACCACCAAATTCGCCACCTCTGCCAAAATATCCAACAAATCCTGACCTGACCGTCGGATTTAACTGTCGGTCTTTAATGCGCATGTGAACGCATTTATATAACTAGCAGTTTTCCTCAGATTGCGCGCTAAACTGGTGGTTAACTAATCTTTTCCTCTGGGTTATCGGCGTTCTGTGACCACATATCACACATAACCATTATGTGTTGGCAATTAAAATTAGGCCCGCGGTTATGGGGAGAGGGTCACATGGAATGGGGGCCTGGCCCTTAGGGGCTAGCCCCCTTCGGGCCCTACCAACCTTACTACAAAGTTCTTTAACCTTTTGATCCGCAAAACAAACAAGATTCGCTCCTGTAGCGCGTTGGTAAGGCACGGCGTTTGGAGACATGACGTCTTAGATTCAAACCACAGATCTGACCCAATATTTTGGAAATGCGCCCACATAATGCTGATGTCACCATGGGCCACGTGGCGCCCTCAGGGCCTGCCACGTGGCAGCTTTCCATTTGCTGCCCAAAACGGAATATTCTAAAGAATATTTTATTTGCATTATGTCATAAATGGGCCACGTGGCACCCTCAGGTCCTACCATGTGGCAGCTTGCCATTTTTTGCCCAAAACAGAAGATTCTAAAGAATATTTTATTTTAAATTTTTTTGAACAAATTCAAAATTTCAATGTTATTGGGCAATTCTTCTTTTTGGCATAACTTTCTCATACGATGACCGTTTTTCGAACCGTTCACGGCGTCAGAATCAGGAAGACGAGCTATATCCGATCATTTAGGTTCCAACCAATTCTATGTGATTTCATTTTTTACCATTTTACGACACTTGGTCCTGAGCTCCTGATCACACCTCCCAAATGAAAGGGCTTTTGGTCCCCAAAAGCTTACTGAATCTCTAAACTGAACTGTACAACACTTGAGGAATAGAAACATCCTCTTCCATTCAGCCAAAAGAGCATACTGATTCCAAAATGTCCTGCCTTACCAACTGTCATCATGGAGCCTTTTTGCTGCATAAGCCAAGTACTCGTCGAATCCCGACCAAGTTCTTTCGCCAGACAAATCTAAAATTGCAAAAACCAGCAATGATACTTGCTGATATATGAGCTGAAATCTTCCTCTGAACATGTGAGCTTTCCAACTATCACGATGCCCATCCATGGCACCTCCGCTCCAAAAGAAGAGTTGCCTCCCAAATGAGAAGGCTTTTACCGGCTATAGCATATTGAAGGTACTGCAAATGCTCATCCCAAACTCTTGGGATACTTGCTGCAAAAAATTCTCAAAAGAAGTGGAGACCCAAGCTGAAATTTGAGCCCTCTTTTCTTGCATGCTTTTCCAGCTCATAGAATTGTGTACACCGTTGCACCGATTTCCTTTCCTGCACCAAATGACACCAAAGGTACCTTGTGCAACAAGAGAATCATCAGCAACAAGTTGTCTTGAAATATGCTGAACAATGGACTCAACTATCAACATAGAAAATGTGTACACAACCAACACAAATCGACAAAACATGTGCACCACAATCGACACAAGTCGACAACATAAGTGACACAATCGACACAAGTCGATGAAACATGTGACACAATTGACAATGTAAAAGTGTGCTCACAAGTGACACTAGTTGACCAACAACAAGATACATTTACAAATACCTATTCATGTATCATGTACAATGAACTATATACAATTCGACAAATACACCTACAACATCTTGTACAGGTGTAACTTCAACTCTTCTTTTGCAAAGACCAACAGGTACATCAACCCAATAAAAACACATATGGGTGACAAGAGCTAAAATGAAATACATTGCTGCAAAACTAGTGAGTATCATACTCATCTTTTACCATCATGCAGCTTGCATTCCCTTAACAAAGAAATGCATTCAATCAAAATACATGCAACTTTAATTGGATAAGAATTCTAACCATTTCTTACCAATCCATTTCAAAGGCGCTTCCTTTAACTGCACATTGATATCAACATGTGTATCATCCTAACACATATCAATGATGGAAACTTCCTTTCCATTCTTGCCATACTCTTTCTCCAATTTCTTCAACTTTCATGGAAGCATTGTTGGATTCAGAGTCCAGCACCTTTCAGCAGTATGTCCTTGCTTATGGCAATAATTGCAGCACATGTTCATCTTCTTGACAGCATGATTTGCATTGTTCAATGGAACTTTGGCTTCTTGCCTCCTTTCCTTCAAAAGTTTCCTATATGTTGCCATTCTTTTCCAACATCTAGAAACACTATGGTTAACCAAACCACAAAAACAACATGCAATTCTTTTCCAATTCTTATGTGGAAATTTACCATGCTTTACATGATCAAAAGAAATATGATTGAAATCAGATTTATACCTTTCTCTTTCACTTTCATTACCTTCATGAGGAGGTGAATCAAATGAAGAAGAAGCTCCTTTTGGAACACCATCAATCCCTTCAATGGTTGTAGAGCTTTCACAATTCTCTTGTTCAAGTGCATGCTTATGCACACCTTCTTCTTGCAAGGTATGTTTCAAACTATTGCATTCCTCAAGGATACAACCTTTACAACCTTGCTAAGTCACTTGACACGGGGATTCGGGACACGTACGATTTGAGATTCGTGGTGTCGGATTTGGACACGCTGACCCCCCGGAACATGACACGTTAGGACACGTTATATATTATTTTATTAATA
>APFE031550590.1:31435-57932 GCA_000404065.3 Pinus taeda
GAAGAGGTTGAGGAGAATAAGAAGGTGAAGTTTGCAGTCACTAGGTTGAAGGGCCATGCAACCATCTGGTGGGACGAGTTACAGACATCAAGAATGCGAAAGGGGAAATCTAAGATCAAGCAGTGGGATAAAATGGTAAGCAAACTCAAAGCCAAGTTTTTGCCTGAAGACTATCATTTGAATCTTTTTAAGCAGATGCAAAATTTGAAGTAGAAGGGAATGTCTGTTAAAGAATATACGGAATAATTTTACAGGTTAAATATCAGAACAGGGCATGTAGAAGATGATTTGGAGAAAGTAGCCAAGTACATTAATGGGCTAAGGTATGAGATCCAAGATGATATTAGCTTGTTAAGTTTGAAAACTGTTGAGGATGCCTATCAAGCAGCCTTGAAGGCAGAGGAAAAACTCTTGCGCAAACAAAACCAGAGAAATAGAGGTAAGAATCCAGCAAACGAAGGAAGGATACTTGAATCCAAAGTTCAACACTCTCAGAATGAGGCAGGGAG
This sequence comes from Pinus taeda, assembly GCA_000404065.3. Classification (NCBI taxonomy): domain Eukaryota; kingdom Viridiplantae; phylum Streptophyta; class Pinopsida; order Pinales; family Pinaceae; genus Pinus; species Pinus taeda. The sequence continues at coordinate 31,945 of APFE031550590.1, forward strand.
TGCGAGCAATAGAGCACCAAAAAGAGGAGATTTTGGCCGTGGAAGGTTTGTGCCTAGAGGGAGAGGCCGAGGAAGAGATGTCCGGTGCTTTGCATGTGGTGAATGGGGACATGTACAATGGGATTGTCCTCATCAGAGATCAGCAAACCAGCGCAACGTGAATGTTGCAGAAGCCAAAGAGGAGATTCCTCAACCTAAAGCTAAAGAGGAACCACCAGAAGATGGAGAGTCCCTATTACTGAAGAGGGTATTACTGAAAGGAGCTAAGGAAGCCAAAGAACCAGTTCAAAGAAGGACTTTATTCAGAACTGTATGTAAGTCCAAGGGTAAGTGTTGCAAGTTGATAATTGATAGCGGTAGTACTGACAACCTTGTTTCTACAGAGATGGTGGACAAGTTGAAGTTGGAAAGGACAGTACACCCCACTCCTTATAAAGTATCGTGGCTTCAGAAAGGCCATCAAATTTTTGTAACAGAACAATGTCAAGTTGAATTTCAGATTGGTACTTATAAGGATGTCATTTTATGTGATGTAATGCCGATAGATGTATGCCACATATTGCTAGGGAGGCCCTGGCAGTTTGACCGAAATGCCATACATGATGGCAGAAGAAATACCTATACTTTGGAGAAAGAGGGGAATAAGCATACACTACTGCCGTTGAATGCTGAAGATAATAAAGAAGCACTTGGAAACATCGTTACATTGATGAATGAGAAGACCTTGTTGCAGGAAGATGAAAAGGGTAAGGAGATGCATCTTGTTGGTGTTGGCAAACCCAAGGTAATTTTAACTTCTACAAATTTAGAAGATTTACCTGAAGAAATTCAGAATTTCTTGAATAATTATGCTGATATTGTTGTGGATGAGTTCTTACCCATCAGGAGCATTAGTGACCATAATGATCTAATACCTGGAGTCAGTTTGCCGAATAAAGTAGCCTACAGGGTAATGCAGGAAAATGTCGAAGCTGGAACACAAGTGAAAGAGTCAATGGATAAATGGCTAATCAGTGAAAGCATTAATCCATGTGCTGTGCCAATAGCACCCAGTCCGAAGAAAGAAGTTGAATGGTGCATGACTCCAAATTCTCGAGCCTTATATAAAATCACCATCAGGTGAAGAATGAAGATTTGAAAGAATATGTCGTCTCTAAAGAAGAGCTGAAATTGGATCCGAAGAAAATCCAAGTAGATGTGAATTGGCTAACTCCTAGAAGCATATTTGAGGGAGATGTCAAAAGCAGATGGCGGGAATGCAGTAGCAAAGACAAGCAGCGAGCATATATGAGGAGGCGGAAAAAGGAATTCCAAACAGGTGATTTAGTCATGTATTGCAGAATGGTACCTATACTAAAAGCCAGAAGAAGAACCACAAAGAGATGCCATAACAGATGAAAGCCCAAAGCAGGAAAAAGGAAAAAGAAAGTGCTAAATCGAACCAGGAGTCAGACTCATTATCAGTGCTTGACCAAGTGGAAAGAGGAAATAGTAGAGGACGTCAGCAAAGCTACAGAGAATGAGGATCAACTCCAAACAACTACAAGATCAGTTTTCTTCTCCGGGAGTCTGATGCAGGAGCATCGGAACAGGCCAGCAATGTGGGAAATTGCCCACATGTTGTGGCTTGAAAAAAAATCGTATTTCATTTGCTGTTGATAGAGAGTCGAGTTCACAGTTAGTTAGTTGTTGTAATGGATAAAATCTCTCCATTTAGTATTTAATTCGTTAGGCGTATTTTGGATATGTTTGTTGGAATAAATTTATGGTGATCACCTTATCTATTGTTAGAGTAATTAGTGGTATAACAGAAACTAAAGAAGGGCGATTTTGGTGGAAATAAATGGAAAACTGAAGATCTCTTGGAGCAGATCAACGCCGAGTTCTCGTGGGCAATCTTGATTTCGAGCGCCTGAAATCTGGTAAATTGTTAACCATGTGTCATATACCTGTGCTAACCACCTGTTGTGGCAATTACAGCTGTGTGGATCGGATTCTCGGGCAATCATCGAACCTGCATTAAACCTAACTGAGATATGGCGGAGGGCGGATTCACTGAAAGGAATTGGCGGTCAAAGGGAATGAAAATAAACCGGCACCATTTTTTGAAAAGGAGGGACCCGTAATCCATAATAGGATTCGGTGATGAAACAGAGCATTCTACGGATTAAGGGGATTACGTAATTGTGTGTGATAGGTGGAATTGGCTCCGAATCCGGGGTCGATAGTGTGATATTTTGTTATGATTACATATCAAATTCTGGGGATGTCGGAGGGGGGTTAAACCGACATTTTTGTTTTGCTGTTGTTTATTCAGATAGCATGTAAATTAAGGACCTGCGTGTCACATAATATATGAACAGATGTATTGTGATTTTTTTCGTTTTTGTTTTGTGGTGACCTTTGATGCGTGGGTTAAAGCCCGTGAGGTGCATTACAGACTCAGGTAATCTATTGTGACTGCTAGGGTCTTTTTGTGGTCATACCTGCGTCTCTTGAGGTTTTGCGAACTCATAATTTTCGTGGTTTTATACAAGTTGGGAAATACTTCCTCTGGTTCACAATGTTTGATTATTATGCATTAAACGCTTTGTTGAAGAATTGTGTGTCGGCAGAGGTTTTATGTCGGAAACTCCTTTTTTCATTTGGAAGACTCTGTATAAATGTTAAATCTTGCGCGGCATGCACGAGGGTTTGAGTTGTTGATATGCCTTTTGGTTTTCGGAATTATAAGACTGTCTGCTCTCTTTTTACATAGACAATTATTCTGATAGTTAGTACCGAGAGGATTAACATCTTTGACAATAGATAGAGATTTTCTGAAGTCGCAGGTGCATTAAATACTAGGGCCTAGACTTGATCATGAAGCTGCTAAAATGCTCTACTCCTTGCTGCAACAGCACAAATCACTTGCCAAATGAAAATATTAATGAGCAACTGCCCTTTTCTTTCCCGCACTGAGCTTAATGAGTCTTAGAAACCAGACACGTGTCCTAAAATCGTGAGACGCCCCTGAAAATCGCGAGACGCCCTCGGACACGACGTGTACAAAATGGACACGATGTGTCCTGTGATTTGGACATGAATCCGGACCGAATCGTGTCAGATTCGCCAGATTCGGGATTCGCAGGGGGTTCAGGACGAATCTGGTGACTTAGCAACCTTGAGATAGAGAACCTGGAATGAAACTCCTTCTAGGAACTATTTCAATTGCCTTCATGGCTGCTTTGGAACTTTCTCCATAAAATTTTCCATAGCCAAGACCCAAATTCTTAGGCCTTACCTCAACCATTATTGGCTCAACTATACCCTATGCATGTTTGCCCATTCCTTTTCCTTCATATCCCATTTTGGACATCAACTTGGACCCTATGCCTCTGGTATGTTTCTCAAAACAACCAACATAAACATTCTTATAAGAATTTGAAGACAAACTAGAATTGTTTACCTCTTCTTCACGCTGATACTTGGCTAAGGCTTCTTTGGCAACAAGGAGTTGTGTCTCCAACTCATGCATCCTTTCCAGATTCATGTTTGCAATATGAAGTTGGCCTTCCATTTCCTGCAATTGGTCAGAAAGCAACTACTTCTCTTCCCTCATGGAATTCAACTGCTCTTGAAGTTTATAGCTCTACCTTTCATCCTCATACATTTCTCTCACCATATTCATCATGATGAAAAATTATTGCTTCAAGCCTTCATCAAAGAATCTTGTGAAGGAGGAAACTTCACTTGATGAAGTTGTCATGATAATGTCAATGAACAAGCTATTGTGATCAAAACTTGCAAGACAGTCAAATTAGCCTTGCACAAAAACAATCAAAAGACAACCACACTAGAGATTGACAAAAAAGAGCATTTATCTACTTTGCAATTGTATAACAAAAGAATTTCGAAGGCTACCTAGCTCTTTTCAAGCTCTGTCTATATCTTTATTTGACTTCTTTTGATACAAAGAAGCAACAACCTGCTCTGATACCATCTTGATCTGAATTTGAAACTACTTGTAAATGCTTAGCAAGGTATTCAATTCAGTAAACACACATGTTTAAGAGGTGTATGTATTTTCTTCTGTTTATGTGTTTTGACTTGATTTGTTTCAGCTAATATTAACCATATATATCAGACATAAAAGGTAGCAAATAAACATCACACGTAACAGCAAATTTAATAAGGAGTTCACCCCAATCTCGTGGGCTACGTCTCCTGTGAGCTCTAGTCAACTAGACTTTGGCTCTTTGGGATTATGGCTTGAATTATTTTACAAGTTCCACAGTAAACTCCAAAAGGTTACTGACTGAACCTATGGGTCTATAAAAACCATATACATCCCTGTCATGGTAGTCCACTTTGTGCAGGAAGATCTAGGCTCCCTTGGACTTGATTCCTTCAGTAGGTGCACTGAGCTTCCCTGAGCTTCCTAATGGCACAAACTCCTTCAAAATGCTTCAAATGTATTTGAAACCTCTGCTAATGTCTCCAGCACATATTTTACATAAACAAATGACTGTTCATTTGCTCAAAATGAGCACTGCACCCCCAATCTAGGCCTTCTCCCATGGATGGCTCTGGGCTGCCTGAAACCTCTTTTCAGCATCTTGGCCTTTATAAGTCTCCAAATTCTTCTGAAAACACCTTCATTGGATTTAGAAGGTTCCTTACAGCATAAATAGGCTTTTGTTTCACCTCAAACAGATGAACCTAGCCCAGCACAGCTCAATCACTGAAATGGCCCTAGTGGCCCTGAAAGCTTCCCTAAAGCTAAACAGTGAGAAGAATGCCTCAACAGGGAAAATGAGCTATAGAAATGGATTCAGAATGCTGAAATCCTTCAGGAATGACCTTCGTTCCACATTCAATGGCTGCACACATCCCAATGCAACTCCCAAACTGACATGGCCCTGATGGCTCCTGGAACTTCCCTGAAGCAACAACACCTGCAAATGACCTCAAATAGCTACGAAACCTATGCCAATGGCTTTAGAAGGTCTAAGATACCCAAAATAAAAATAAAAAAACATCATCCAAAAAGGACTTTCCTAGCCAAAGTTATGGCCATTTACTCCCAACTGCCAGTTGCCCTTGAAAAACTCCAGTTAGACTTTTAGTTAAGGCCAGATAGGCCCGCCAAATATGGCGATACCACAAAATTCGCCACCTCCGCCAAAATATCCTCCAAATCCTGACCTGACCGCCGGATTTAACTGTCGGTCTTTAATGCGCATGTGAACGCATTTATATAACTGGCAGTTTTCCTCAGATTGTGTGTTGAACTAGTGGTTAACTGATCGTTTCCTTCGGGTTATTGGCGTTGTGTGACCACATATCACACATAACCATTATATGCTGGTGGTTAAACTTAGGCCCGCGGTTATGGGGCGAGGGTCACATGGAATGGGGGCCTGGCCCCCTTCGGGCCCTACCAACCTTACTACAAAGTTCTTTACCCCTTTGATCCGCAAGGCAAAAAATATCCGCTCCTGTGGCGCGTTGGTAAGGCGCGGCGTTTGGAGACATGAGGTTCTTAGGTTCAAACCACGAATCCGACCTAATATTTTGGAAATGCGCCCACATAATGCTAATGTCACCATGGGCCACGTGGCGCCCTCGGGGCCTGTCACGTGGCAGCTTGCCATTTTCTGCCCAAAACGGAATATTCCAAAGAATATTTTATTTTAAATTTTTTTGAAAAAATTCAAAATTTCAATGTTATTGGCCAATTCTTCTTTTTGGCATAACTTTCTCATACGACGACCGTTTTCCAAACCGTTCATGGCGTCGGAATCAGAAAGACGAGCTCTATCCGGTCTTTGAGGTTCTAACCAATTCTGAGCACTTTTATTTTTGACCATTTTACGACACTTAGTGCTGAGCTCCTGATCATTTTTGTTCAAGGGAAGTTAGCCTGAGTCGGCCTCTTTGCGGTGTCTCTTGACTCATTTTTCAGTCGGCCATCACTGGTTGTTAGTATCATGTCTATCATCACATCAGCTATATTGGTCCTTTACTCATGCTGGTTTGAGAAGGTCTCCATTGACTTCTTGCTGGCGAGTCTTGTCCTTATCGACGACGACATCTTGCTCCGAGGACAGACCTAGAGCTGCACCCTGGCTCTATTTTCATTATTGATAGGTCACCTTGTGCTCAGCATCGATCAGTATCATGGGTCTTTGACTGAGTGGTTTCCCTTGTGTTCGACATCAGCTTACATTATCACACATTGGGATTCGTGCAGCACCTTGGTTTCCATTTGACCCTATTGGTAGATACCTCGCCTATGTGTCAGCTTTCATTATTGGTTGGTTCAGAGGGTTTCTGTCATGTGCTAGCCAGATCTTATGTACGCCGGAAACGTGCTTCGGTCAGGTTACTACATCTTTTTCGTCTGATTCCTTCCACATCATTGGCCTACGGGTTACACTCACGCTAGATTGATGAAGGATTCCTTAATGCCTTCCTTCTAGTGGATCTTTCCCTATCGACTTCGATTCATTGCTCTGGGGCAAAGACCTAGAGTCCATTAGGCAGTACCTTGGGGTTTGCAGTCATTAGTGGCAGATCCTTCGCTATCAACAGGGAGAAACCATCATTGTCTCCTGATTGATAGATTCTTACAGGTGTTCGACTCCAGCTCATCTATTCACACTTGTTAGATTGTACTAGGTACCTTGACGCTCATTATCATTATCGGTGATTAGTCTCGTGTTTGTTAACAGTATACATCAATGGCTGGTAATCAAATGATTTCTCACATGGTTGACTTTAGATCATTTATTCCCATGCTGTAGAAATGTACCACGATGGTTGGTGAAGACCTCAGGTTGTATCAGCATTCATTGGTTCACTTGACAGTTGCTCCTGTTGCTGCTAGTTGATACCACTTCATCTTATATGTTGCAGTCATTCATGGAGCCATTTTATATGTTGGCACCTGAGTTTGCAATGTAGTACCATCTTATTCCATCATGTTCATTTGGTACTTTTTGGGATCAGTCTTTGATATCAGTGATTCGCCTCATCCTTCAGCATCATTGACATTCTTATATGTGATATTCAGACATGTACTTGTTCGATCGTGATCAGATGATCCATTATATATTTTCCAGTCATTTATACTTGTATACTTAGTGGATCCGCTTGTACTTGATATGCAGACATGCTATACTTTCTCTGAGCATGCATATGCCCGCCTCAGACAGTGTTTCTTTCTGATCTCCTTTTGTGGCTTAGCAGGCTGAATTCTAGTGAAGTCCTTCTCAGTTTTTGACAGATTTCCTTTCCATGGACTTGCTTAATACATTTCGGCCATCATGTACCCCTTCTAACCTCATATATTAGGGGGCATTTGTTATAGCTCCAAACCTCACTCTTGAGGTTTGTGATGCTGCAATTATGGCCTAGGGAAACCCCTCCTTCCAGACCTGGTCCAAAAATTTTAAAAACAGTGTTTTACTCCCTATACGCGACATTGCCCTGAGCTAAACACATGTGTACGCGGGTCTGTGTATATTCAACCCATGTATATGTCTTAAAACACTTAAAAAAACATAAATCTCTTTAATTTCGGGCGGAGATCACGGGTTCACCTGTTGATTACCTATTAGTGCCTGTGGCCCAACTGTTCCCAACAAATTCCCAACTAAAAAACTACTTTGGGAGAAGTATAAAAAGCTTCAATGGGAAGGCCTAAGGGAGGAGAGAAGAGAGAGAAAGATTACTATGCTGAGGTTTCCCTGACTAGGTCTGAAGATCCTAGTGCCTCTTGCACTTCCCCCATTTTACAGGAAACCCTTGTTTTCTTGTGTGTTGATGTCTATCTACTCTTGAGATATCATGGAGTAAGTCATGGAAGGATTTTTTTAAAGGCTTGAGACTGGACGAATCCAAAGGACGGTTCCACTTGGAGCCTGTGAAAGGACGAATCAGGTGAAATTAGTCCTTTCCATACTTTATTTGTCTATAATAAAAGAAACACATGTCTTTGTTCCTGATATAAATCTTCTTCATGTTTATGATATACATGTTATGATTCATATATGAATGGTTGTTTAATTGCATAACTAACTACCTTTCAATATAATATGAAGATGGTTTGTTTATGATGTTTAGTCCATATACTGTTGTACTTTCTGGAATTGATCATTTTGCAAGTTGAAGGAGCAAAAGGAACTCCAAGAAGTGTTTGGACCCTGGAAGGATCTTCTCAAACGTAGGACCTCAGGTACGCCCTTTATCGTAGAGTTTGTTTATATTAGCATAATGGCTGTATGGAATGTGTGTTTCTCTGTATAGACAACCTCCAATTTGCTAGGATATCAACCCAAGACCCTAGGGGGATTTACCCCTTAACACCACCCCACTCATATTATTGATTGACTATGTATAGCCCTAGACAGGTTTTGGAAAACCCTAACCAAAGGGTTTTCTAATGTGAATGTCTAAAACCCTAAATTGCTTAGGGATATTGTGAAATTCTAGTTGAAGTTTCATTAATGATGTCATTTGGAAATCCTAACTTGTTAGGATTGAATGATGAGTTCTAAAATCCCAAACCCTTGAATTTTTGGTGATTTTGGGTTTGCTATGTTTCTACATTGGAACACTATCTCATTAGGGTTTGGTGTAATGTGTGATTCTACATTGGAACCCTAGCTCATTGGGGTTTAGCGAAATGTGTGAGCAAGGACCTTACATTGTCTTAAAATGTTTTCCTTGGTATGTGTGTGTTTGTCTGATCAAACCCTAGTGTAATCAAAATGATTGTGTGTCTAACTCTTATTTGATATTGTTGTGAAGTTGGGTTTGACTAACACATGATATGAAATGTATTTTCCTGATGAGATATGTCCTTTTGGTTGAAATCCTAGCTTGGCCTAGGTGATATCTATTAATGTTGTTGGACATATGATATGCTTATGTATGGTTATGAACTCCTAAACACGTGTTCTGACCTAGTAATTGATGATCATAAGTCTTAGGATTTAATGGAAGTCCTTGTATGAGATTCTATGATGATGATATCTAAAAATCTAGGTTGTTATAACTATACCATAGTGAAGTTAAAATTGTATGTATGTGTGATGTAACAATCTGAGATCTATGTATTTAAAGATTGTTGAGATTGTGGAATTCTAGGGTTTTGGAGTTAAACCTTAGTCAAAGTAAAATCTATGAAATATGATGAATTAAGATTTGTGAAATTTTGTTGAAATTTGATTTTGGTTGACTCTGATGATTGCTTGGAAATATAGGGTTAGCAACTAACCCTAGTGATAGTTGATTATGTTAGTTACTATTTGATGATTGAAAATCTAGGGGTTGGAACTAACCCTAGTGGAAGCTAGTCAAGTTAATGACTAAGTTGTGATTGACTTTGATGAATCTATTTGCATGAAATCTAAGATTTGTATGAATTCCTAGTGAGAAGACTAACATATATGTTTTGAAAGGTTTTTAAACACTTTGAAGATCTATATTCGTGTGAATGGTTTCTAGGGTTTGTTATATGTTGTAGTAAGGTATGTCATACCTTTGGAAGACTTATTGAAACCCTAGATGGAATGAATGTTGTTATGAAATAGTCTAGGGTGTATAAAGTCCAAAGCAAGATGTTGAAAAGTATATGTCTCTTGTAGGGGTATCTGATATGAATAAAGTTGAAATTCGTCAGTGATTTTGATATGGCTAACATCATGCTTCTATAGTTTTGGTTGTACTTGCTACTAAAATTATGCAAGTACACAATCTTCAAAATGGTGAAGATTCTCATTGATGTGATAAGAATGATTGGGATTATGATAACTCTAATGAAATGGTTGGAAGCCATGAAATATTCTCCGATGTCAAAAATAAGAAGCTGGTCTCCTGGAGGAATTAAGAATAGAAGAGATCTCCCTAAGATTAAGAGGGAGTCTAGATAGAGAATGGTTCCTAGTTGAGAGGGAGTGACATATATGGTTCTTTGCTTCATGTGTCATGCACTAGACTAGGACTAACAACCATAAATCTGAGTGAAGGACATGAACATGAAAAGGAAATTGGAGAATGCATTTTGAAGTGTTGTTGAAAGAAGGAAAGCAGGATCTAATTGAAGAATATGTTGGTGCGTATGAAGTAGGAAGTAAAATGTATGGTTGAGGAATATTCTGTCAAAAATTTGATTGATAGTCCTACTATGGAAAGTTGAGAAGCAACATATATTTCCTTGAAGACCCCAGAGGTTTGTATTTGATTATGTACATGTGAAAGTATATTATTGATTGGGATTGTGTTTGTCCAGGTGAATCTCTCGAAGGATTTGATAGCATGTTAGTTACCAATCAGTTTGATTGGGAGATATTGGTCATTCTTGATCTATTGGATCAAGGGGTGTTGAGGCTTCGTGAGTGAAGCATTGCCTGGGGAGACATATGGCTAACACTTTGTGTTGATGTTTGAGTCCCCGGAGCTGGAAAGGTGGTGTTGATTATTGAGCTTTGTTTTGGATACACACCTGGATTTTTGGGTTGGTAGTTAGCAAGTAAGCCTGATGGTACCTAGAAGGGTTGAAATCTTGAGTCCACCTTAGTCCCACTTGGATAGATTGGCCTGGTTAGGAATCTAGTCCATGGCATTGCGATGCCTAAATTGTTGAGTGACTAGTTGGATAGATTTCCCTAGTGAGGAATCTAGTCCATGGCATTGCAGTGCTTAAAGTTCCTCAAGATTCATATATTTTGAGATCTTCCATTGTATATGTAGATTATGAATACCTCCCTAGTTGAGAGGGAGTGTTGGAAAAACTAACTATGTTCGGTCTTCAATAATGTACTTGAGTCATTATGTAATGTACTTGCCAAAAGAATAAAGAGAATAATTTTTATTATTATTATTTTGATTTATTAAAGAATGGTTTTCATGCATGGGTCACCATGTTCTAGGTCAAAGTCCCCATTGAGGACTTCTAAGATTTATTCTGAGTCTATAGAATTATTGTACATCTAAAGAGACTCTTCTTGGGCTTTTGAATCACGTAAAAAGGTTTAGTATTGAGTCAAATATGAATTATGGAACCTCCACACCATGTTGACCTACAGAAGATCAAGTCGGCCTAAGAACCTATTCGACCCCACAAGAAGCCTATAAAAGGAAGTACATCGAATTCATCATCAATTCTCATCAAGTTCAAATTCTCTCTACCTGGAAGAAGTGCAAAAATTTGTTTGTTGGGCAGAAGTGCGAAGTGGGTAGCTAGGAAAGTCTATTGTCGGGAAGCCGAAATGAATGCGGGTTTGGTTGAGTCTAAGGAGTCAAGGAAAATCGAAATTTTTGTGGTAGTCTCTCTCGGTTTCATGCTCTAGATTGGGAGATCGAGTCTTCCAAGTTGGAATACTTCCAAAAGATGTTACTTGTTGTAAGTTTCTGCATAGTTGAAGTTGCTGGAACGAGGTCAATCTTCTAGAGGCTAACTTGGTATGGAGGGATGATTTGGTCAAGGTATAGGGTGAAGAGTCTCAAAGAATACTATTGAAAGGAAGAATTACTTTGACTAGTTTTTCCCCTCAAGGAAGGTTTTTCCCTGGCATGTGCCTACACCTTGCGCTCATTGTTTTATGTGTTGCTGCTTTTGGTAATTGTTTGATGAACTAAAGAAAGAAGATATAAAGAATGGTAATAATAATAAATGTCACAAGTAATTATCAAGATCGAGAAAATCTTTACTGCCTTTCTGCTTTTCCAACACATTTGTCCAAAGAATTCCAAAAAGGATGAAATGGACCCATAGGTGAATCACTATTAATCCACTAATGTCATCCTTATGAAAACCCAAACCTATAACAAAGTCTTCCATCTCTTAGAGAAAATAAAATAACCAAGGTAGAACTAGAGATCCTCAAATATAAACCAAAACTTGTTGCTCCTCAAGCAAAGATAGAAATGATGTAATCCTAAATAATGAATCCATCTTTTAATTCCTTCCAAGTGCATGAATCAACAAACAAATTGAGTCCTTGTTTCAAGAGCTTGTTAGCAACAAAGTTGAGGTCTTTGAAAACATGTGCAAGAGAGTTTGATTAAAAACAAATAAAGATTTCTCACTTCCTCAAAGAAAGGGCTTGCAAATAGATTAGAGATTATATTCTTCCTAAATATCCAACTTGATCACTACTAGGGAATCCCTAAATCCCTGAATATGGGATGCATCTTTTTCCATTAGCAATTTAAGAAGAATCTTTAAGGTACGGAGTTCAACATAGTTATTTGATTCCCCTCCTAGTCTAGTGTTAAAATTAAAGAAGTGGTATCATTCAAATAAAATATGCTACGTGCCCCATAGTTAGGGGGATTGCATTGGATAACACCATCAAAGTACCCCTAAATTGTTAGTTTTTGATGACTGGGTAGCATTAGACAAGTTTTCTAGTGCCGACTTGGGTTAGATAGACTCAGAAAGACAAGAAATCCATAACCCATAAAAAGTTTCAAGAAGAAACACCTAGAGATGCCTCAGTTAAGTTAATTAGTCAATAATTAAATATTTCCTAAGACCAACTTAAGAAAATTGATTAATTAACAGTAATTAATTGAGAAAGGTGAGATTTCTCTCTAGAAACTCACATGGATCGAGAAAAAACACACTTGACACACTTTGAGAGTGAGTTCCTTGGCAAATCGAGCTATCCAACAACAATAGGGAAGAAGTGTTCAAGCTAGAAGGGATGTGGGAGTAAGAGGGAGTAAAGACAACATATCCAAAGGAGATTTCCAGTTTTAGAGAGTTAGCAATAGGAGGCCGAGTTATTCCTTAGGAGGTTGTGCATATACTACGACATAGGAAACTTCATAGATGCAGTTCAATTTTGTTGGAGAGGAGGTTGATTCAACTTCTAGAGGTTAAGAAATTTTTCCGGAGGGTTGGAGAATCACTTCGAGAGTCAATAACAAGAAAATTGACTTGATCAACGACATTTTTTAGGAGTGTGAGTTACATACTATGTAGAGGTAGTGCAGAGGTCTGCACAAGGGTTCCATACGAGTCATTTTTTGAAGCTAAGTTGTCTCGAGATTGCTCGAGGAGAGAGAGAAAATCCTCTCTAATAATTTTGGCCATATTATCTTGTTGTGGATTGTCATTTTGTGCTTCCAGATTTTGTACTAAGATTTATTGTTGTTATAATAATAAGACCCTCACATGTTACACTAGTTTTTGCACATTAGGTTTTTCTGGGGACAATTGTCCAAAAATAATTGTGTCAATTTTTTATATGTGTGTGCGTCTATATTTCTCAGTTCCTACATTTTATTTTTCACATCGTTTTTATTTGTGAAGAATTGCAGTGTGATTTATTCATTGTTTGTTGTAGTAAATAAACTACATAATTAATAAGCTAGAAGAATAAATTTCCAGTTGTTGCAATTTAAGGAAAATTTTGCATAAACCCCAAACATATTAATAGGAAGGTGAGAGAATTTCCTGTAAGGTGTAAATTTAGGGGCAAATTTGTAATTGATGAAAATGGCCTTGGCTTGAGTAGTGCACTAGAAAAAAGGAATACATATATCCTAAAATATACCCACATTGTGAGTCAACCATATGCCCTATAAAACAATCAAAGGAAGAGCTAAAATACTTTATTATTAATGCGTGAGGCACTCAATGACAATCCCCTTTTGCCAACAATCCTTCACCCCTATTATGATACCCATTCGCCCGGGTGGTTGGGAAAATGGTTTCTTATCGTCTCCACTCAGTTTCAATTCCCATAGAAGCACATGTTGGCCCAATGTGACAAGTCTCGAAGAGTAGGTACGTCATGAGATAGAGTCCACTTTGGTGGGGTAGAGACATCTCAACTCTTGCTAAGTCATAAGTTATTGTATATTTGGCTTGCGGGATGTTGAATATACTCTTGGTGTTATTGTGGAAGCTAGGAGGTTTAATCCTAGGCCTTGTCTATATTAATCCAACAAGTTACCAATTCACCATTGTTTATAAAAAAAGGACATCCATTTCAACACAAACCTCCTTTTCATAGAGAAATACAATTACTAAGTGGCTAATATTATCCTCCCGTCTCTTACATAGAGGAAACTTACTTGGAACATGTGTATTCCTTTATTGCAATACATCATATGCGATAGCAAGCCACATTAAGATCCTTGATTTTAAAGGCATATACAATTCCAAAGTGGCTTCTATCACTATTTCAGATCGTCAATTTTGTTGAGAAATCTAGGGCAGAATGATTATTTTTTCTTTTCGCTTGAATTCTCTTACTTTGACAAGTTCTTATGATATTATTTAGTTCTTCTTTATTATATTTAGAGTTCATTCCACCATCAAGACAAATGCCAAACAAGTAGATCACAAAGTAGGACACTAGAGATAGGCACATAATCAGGGCCAAAACCCCTAACAAGGGAAAAATCCAATCAAAAACTCTTCCTTCAGTAGATTCAAAATAAGTGAGATGAACAACACCCTAGACCAAAGACTCCTTCCATCCATCAATTCAACATTGTTCATAAATGACACATTATGCTTTAGTTCCTCAGTCCTATACTTCATTCCTGAAATATGTGATACATTTGGTCCTTCAATATAGTGATACCTTAGTACATTCTTGTGATTATGTCGAGCTTAGATCTTTTTGTCTTGACATGCTTCACTATTATGCTTCAGTCCTGTAGTGATGCCATGTTTCATTCTTGAAATAGTGTCTTGATTTGATCCTATAATAGCTTAGTATCTCGACCCTACATAGCCCAAATCTTCAACCTTACAAATATTCTGAATCCTCCTTCTTCTTTGTCTCTGTTATCTACTTGAACTTTATGCTTCATCTTTCTACTCAGTCGATTGCACATGGGTATTTATAGCTATTTCTGACTGTAAATGAGCTGACATGAGTAATTTGTGAAGCTGGCTTGTAGAGGATCAGTCTAAAGGCTGACTTGCAAGGTGACTTAATGGAGGCTTTTGACATGACGAAATATATTTTTATCTTTGACACCATGAACCTAAGAAGGGATTTTTACATAATAAATTTGACTTTGACTTAAACAAAAACCCTAAAAGCCTACAATGGAGGCTTGACCGATGACCATTGACCTAAGCATGAAATCCATGCCTTAATAAGTCAAATTAATAATGTTAAATATTTCTTTTGACAAATATATTACTTGCCTCAAGTACAATTATGAAGACCAACACTAGATACATTCTTCAACACTCCCTCCTAACTAGGGAGGTATCCATAATTACACACGTATAGAGTACATGGAAGATCTCAAAATGAAATGAACTATGAAGAGTTCAGCACACTCAGTGCTACAAACTAGATACCTAACTAAGTTATTCTATTCGGGTGGGACTAAGATGGACTCAAGCTTTCAACCAGTCTAGGAACCATTCTTGCTAACCATCAACCCAAGGGTGTAGGTGTGTATCCAAGGTCAAAGCTCCATGAACAATGCTACCTTCCCTCTTCGGGATCTAGACATCAACATATAGGCCAACCAAAAGTCCTCCCAAGCATCTGCCATTGAATGCTTTATCTCTCCCGAAACTAAATATCTCCATTCATCCAAGCATGCTTCAATGTGTTCAAACTTCTAACGGAGAGATTTACACGTATAAACACAACCCCAATTAGTAATAAACTTTCAAATATACAAACAAGTAAATGCAAATATTCAGGGTCCTCAATAAATTTGATGTTGCTTGTATCATCATGTTATCAAATGCATCTTGTCATAATATTTCTTCTTTTACTTCTTTAGCAACACCAAATATGGTCTCAGTACTTTTTAAGTCTTTTATTTTTTCAAATCCAACAATAGTACTTTCATTCATTCTTTCTATTATTGCCATGATGTTCCCTCCCTCTCAACTAAGGAGATATACCTTTTCTTTCATCCAAGCTCCCTCTCAATGCAACAACTTACTTCCTTTATAGCATAGGAGAGACATACAATCTTTCAAGGATTCATTTCTTTCTTAAGGTCATCTTGATCATCATCATTCTTATAGCTTCCTTCATCATGCTCATCCTCAACATCTTGAAGATCATGTACTTGCAAAACTTTAATAGCAAGTACAACCAAAATACAAATATATATGGGAGTATGAAGTTAACTATATAAAAATCATACAATATAGTGGAAGCATTAAACTTAAGATATTGGATACCTAAACCTAGTTAGGTTCATAATCAACAAGGGACTCATCTTTTTACATTCTAGACTTAAACATCTTGCTAGATTTTTTGTTATAAACCCTAGACTTCAATAACAATATACTTTCAAGAAATATTTTGCTAGGGTTTTCGTTATAAACCCTAGATACATTGATAATCAAGTTATCTTACTAACATATGCATATCTAAGGTTTCATCATTGAAACTTATATCAATACTTAGGTAAATCCTAGAAATTGACATTCTAGATACACAAAAATCTCAATCAAGTTGGGGTTTTGATTGCGCAGAAGAATACATTTAGAGTTTCATTCAAACGGTCTTGCTTATAAACCCTAAGAATCTAGGATTTAATCTTATTAGTAACAAACCCTAACTTATCACAGTCTTAATGATCTAAGCTTTCGGTTTAAGGACAACAACAACAAACCCTAAAAAACTAGGACTTTTCTATATCAATATCAAAACCCTAAATATTACAAGAATTGGTTATTTACTAACAATAATAAGAGGACTAAGGTTTCAACATTATTGTTAACATATCTTAAGCAAGGATTTCATTGAGAAAACCCTAAGTAGACTAGGGTTTCATCGACATACGCTTAGGTTAGTATTTTACAGTGAACCTTTTTAGGGTTCCACAAGAATGATAATATAATGAGGGAAAATTCAATCTAATGATTAATCACCCTAACAAGAATTTTTAAGATTCAAGAAACCTAACACATGAGAAGGTTAGTGATATAAACAAATTTTAAAGTGACCATACCTTTAAAAGGATTTACTACAAGTCTTTATACATACCTTGAGATTCTTCCTTTACAAACCTTGTGGGATTTTAATTGAAGGGTTCCTTTAACAGCAAGACTCCTCCTAAGACTCTCTTTGAAGATTTCCTTTGAATTTGGTTATATACCGACAAACTTAGTTTCTTCAAGAACAATGTAAGTAACAAAGATAATATAATCTTTTGAGAAGAAGTGGAAGCTCCTTGTGAAAGAGATCCCTATCCTTACAATAATTATTGACAAGTACTACCAAGAGTATATGAGTGTAATTACAAGTTAGTATTTTAGTTTCAAAGATTTTCAATTTCACCCTAGACTAAAAGATAGCCTTTTTGTAAGGAATAAGATAAGGTTTTTACACTCCCTTGATATGTTGAAAACTCTCAGACCTCAAGGCCATATACATAACTAGACTCTAAAATAATCTTAACAAATGACCATATTATACATACCTTCTGACTACATATGTTCGCCTTGATGGATTGATGTTCCATAGAACTTGTTGCCTTTTCTTGCAAAGTTGGAAGCATATTGTTAGAGCATTGAGACAAAAGAAAAAAAAAAAACAATACTCACTTGATGAGGTCTTCAAAGTTTCTTTCCATAGGCTTGTGTAAGATACTTTCAATAGTTTCTTTTCATTGCTTGTAGATTGTTCTTTTTCTTAATTGTTGTCTTTGTAGAGTTGAGATCATCTTTTGGCTAGGGCTTTCAAGATGCTACTGAGGCTATTAAATGAATTTTATCAACCACTGAGAATAGAATTTATGGTTATAGGTGTACTCTTAGAGACACTCCATTCTATGTGAAAGAACGAATATATTCTTCCTCAAAAGTCAAATTTTCTTTAGGTGACTGTTTCGGCTCAGGTTGTATATATATATGAATGCTACAGGTCTGTCAGCTTCAAGTGACTCGACCTTTATATCCATATCCAAATGGTGAATTTGGTTTATTTAACTCCCTCGTAAGTTCAATGATCTCCTTTTAAGAGGCTGCAACTTTATTTTAGACCTTTCAACATATAGTTGTGCCCGAAATAGGTATATTGTCTTCCTCTTTTAATTAGTCTTAACTACAATGCTCGAATCTTTGAGAAATTACAGAGTTCAGATTTTAATTTCAGTTCATGAAAATTGTGCCTAGGACTTCATTGTTTTCTTTAATGATCTCGGCTTTGTATTCCATATTGAACTAACCCTTCGGTCTTTGATCTTCATACACAGGAATTCAACCTAGTTACTATGATTAGGGCTTGCAAAAATGCCCAGAATTACACACACCTTCTAGGAGCTCTGTCCTAGAGATTCATATTTTTCTTTAATGTCATGAAGCTTTTAGTGAACCTTGCTCTGATACCATGTTGAGGAATCTAGGAAAGAATGATTAGTTTTTCATTTAGCTCGTTTTCTCTTACTTTGATAAGTTCTTGTGATATTATTTAGTTCTTATTTATTATATTTAGAGTTCATTCCATTATCAAGACAAATACCAAACAAGAAGATCACAAAGTAGGGCACCAGAGATAAGCACACAACCAAGGCCAAAGCCCCTAACAAGGGAAATCTCAATCAATAACTCTTCCTTCAGTAGATTCAAAATAAGTTGAGATAACCAAGACCCTAGACCAAAGACTCATTCCATCCATCAAGTCAACCTTGTTTATAAGTGACGCATTATGCTTTAGTTCCTCAGTCCTATACTTCATTCCTGAAAGATGTGATACCTTTGTTCCTTCAAAACTGTGATGCCTTAGTGCGTTCTCGTGATTATGCCGAGCTTAGATCCTATAGTCTTGACAAGCTTTGGTTCTATGCTTTAGTCCTGTGGTTATGTCATGCTTAATTCTTGAAATAGTGTCTTGATTTGGTCTTGTAATAGCTTAGTATATCCACCCTGCAATAACCTAAATCTTCGACCTTACAACTAAGATGAATCCTCCTTCTTCATTGTCTTTGTTATCTATTCGAACTTGATGCTTCACCTTTCTATCTGACGAGTGCACATGGGTATTTATAGTTGTTTCTGACCGTAAATGAGCCAACATGAGTAATTTGGGAAGCCGACTTGTAGAGGATCCGTCTAGAGGACGACTTGCAAGGTGACTTGATGGAGGAAGCTTTTGACATGACAAAATAGATTTTTATCTTTGACATCATGAACCCAAGAAGGGATTTTTACATAATAAATTTGACTTTGACTTAAACAGAAATCGTAAAAGCCTACAATGGAGGCTTGACCTATGCCCATTGACCCAAGCATGAAATCCATGCTTTAATAAGTCAAATTATTAATAATAAAGATTTCTTTTGACAAATATATTACATCATGCCTCAATTACAATTATGAAGATCGACGAGAGTTACATTCTTCAACAAATTTATCAAGAGTACACATGGATTTATTTATTAGTCTTCAAGTATAATATCCTATGACGAGATTCTTGGACAATACAACTTCATCTTCTACCTCTTTGATACAAACATGATACATCTTAAACTTAGTTGTGTAGGATTCTAATTGATTCTTATCATTCCCTTCTAAACCCAAAAAATCTTTTCTTCCGTTCATGTCTTTAAATTGAAGAGGATTATAGGGAGGCTACTTGAGCCAAATTAAAAATTCCAAGCCTTTGAAGCGATGTAACCAAATTCTTAGATAGTTTGTAAGCATCTCCACTACCCACCCAAGGATCAACTCCAATCTTAACTTTCTTTATTACTTACTCTCTAAGTTTATTTATACTCTTAATACCTATAAATAAATGGGTATCTCAACCCCACTGTATGATCTGGTGAAATGGTGATTCACTCATTTGGTTATACGTTGAGTATTTTGGTAACATGGCTACCCACCTAATTTGAGAGACTTGCATTTGTTGCATGGAGTCTTATATTACCCATCAATACTATTCTAAATCTCAACATTTACATCATGGTCCATTTACAAAATAGGGGCATCAAAATGGGTTATTATATATTTTTAGATTTATCAATGATCTTCAATGTAATCGATTTGCTTGTTAAAGGATGAGCCATAGAGTAATTAAAAAATCAATTAAAGTGAAAACCCTTATTGAAGACAAATTGAAATTCAACTTTAATGAAGCAATAAGGGGCAACATAGGTTTAGCAAAGTCATAATGATATTATTCAAAATCAACGAGGCAAGATTATATTTAAAAACTGCAGTTTTTTCAAGGAAATCACAAAGAGTGCTTATAAGAAAAATAATACTTTCTTTCAAACCTAAAATAATTATTTCTTTCAAACCTAAAATCCATAAAATAAAATAAGAATGAAACATATCTCACAAGTTAATTAAGCACCAAAATAACAACAATAAAATAACATATTTAGAAGGCCAAATCAAATAAATTACATTTATTACTACAAATATGAATAACATAACTATATAAAATAATCAACCATATTAATTTGCAAATAAGGCAATTAATCAATGTTTAAACGGATTCTAGAACCTAAGAACTTTTTAGACACAAAAAGTTAAAAACAACTCTCCAAACCTCCTTATTCACTTCCCTTGATATGCTTTTTATTAAATAGTTGTAAGTGTAACCACCGCATATTTTCCCAAGGCAAACATCTCCTCTTTTGTAAATCTTTGTCATTGTTTTGTATCCCAATTTGGTTGTGAAATCTTCAAATGTTGGATTATTATTATGCAAAAAGCAAACAAATAATTGTAAGAAAATACAAAGGCATATCAAATTGAAATTACTTTTTATTTGGGTTTGGGCGAGACAAAACCCCTTATGCTCTTGACTCACACCAGCGTGGAGGGTCAATGAGAACTTACCAATGTAGCAAACTTGATTGGGAGCTAATAGAAGCTATCAGTCCTTGGGAGAGTGTATGGTACCCAAACACGAACCATAATGGTTAATCAGGAGAAACAAGAATGAAATCGGAGGAATTTAGAGTTGGGAAGTCTAGGTTATGTCTGCTTTGCAGTCTTTCACCGGGGTTCGAGTTTAACTCTGTCCTTATTCAGTAACCATGTTCTAACTTCTCACTATAGATTGTGGATGCTAACAAGGCAAGTTTAACTGAAGAGGTTGCATATATGCAAATTACTTTTGTTTTTTTGTCTTCTTCAATCTTTTTTCCCGACAGAGCAACATAAATAGTGTTAACAACCCTAAAATCATACAAATTTTCATTTAAACGGAAGCAAATATTGTCAATCTGAGCAGAGAAGTCCTAGACAAATTATTTATATATACCTATTACAGGTTCACTACACAAGTTGTTCCAAATGCTACAAGAGACTTGATTGTAGCAAAAAAAATGTGGCTAGTTTGACCCAGCAGAACTCATGTTGTTTTGTTGCCGGGAAAGATTCCTGACATGCTCAACAAACGTGTCAATATTACTTTGTGAGGAACCACCGGGCATAACTGCCTTGATTGCAGCTTCCTTCAGTTTTGCAGCATTCTTCCTTAATTCCCTTCCTTCATATCCTTGCATGAGCCTTCTCACCACTTTCTCTATCTCCACAGACCTTATCAAACCATTTTCATCAGCTTTACCCTCTAAATCCATGCCTACTTTCCATATATCCCTTGAAAACCTGCAGTTGAGAAACTGTTCTGACCAGTAGGGCCACCCAATCATGGGGACACCCATGCTGATGCTTTCAATGGTGGAGTTCCAACCATTGTGGGTTAAGAACCCCCCCACAGAGGGATGGGACAGCACTTTCAACTGAGGTGCCCATGTCACAAGAAGGCCTTGATCTTTAATGCAATGTAAATAGTCCTCAGTGATTGCTGCACACTCACCTTCAACAAGGTCTGGACGAATGACCCACAGGAAGGGCTGCTCACTACCTGCCAATCCCAAGGCTAATTCTTGTAGTTGTGCTCTTGACACAAGTGTATAGCTTCCAAATGAAACATACAGAACAGATGTCGGTGCCTGCTTCTCTAGCCATCTCATGCACTCCTCATTCTCCTCCCACAAGCTTGTTCTGATTATATCTTTTGGAAAAGAGCGTTCTCCTTGCAGGAATTCCCCGAGGAAAACAGGTCCTACTGCTTGTGCAGGGTACCCCTTTGATAGGGCTCGTATAGATTCTGCTCCTTCAAGCTCCTCAAATGTATTCACTAGAACCCAATCTGCCTTATTCTGGATTTCGCTTTCATAAACTTGGGTATGAAACATGAGATCAGAAGAGCATTCCTCTCGATAAAAAGAACGAAGATCTTTTGGCAATAGTGGTGGGATACCTGGTAGGCAGGTGATGAGCTTGGTGGGATTTTTGACATCCTCTGCTGCAAAAACAAACAGGAGATAATCAGTGATGCTGAAATTGGAATTGGGGAAGCTTTTATAGATTTTCTAAGGCTTGATCAATGCGTTAGGGTTAGCATGGAATTCTTTGTCTTTACTGAGTTGAAGATGGATGTCTCATAATTTCAACAGATTACTTAATATAATATCGAATGCCCAGTTTGTTTGCGAACATTTAAATTAAGCAGTGTGGATATGGCAATCGTTATTACAATTCAGGATGTAAGACTGGTTTAAAGATGTGCGTTTTCTCTGCATCACTCAAAAGATTGCAGGTCTTTCTTTTTAAAGCAGCAAAAACAACAATATCAGAGACAGATACTGCCAGTTACAAGAAATGAAATATGTTAAAACTGCCTGTTTTTGAAGAAGCTGTTAAACTTTGTAACAAACGGTTAAAGGGAATGTTTCTTCTGTTACAACTGAAGCAGAGGAACTACCAAATATATAAAAGGGTTTAGGTATTTTGTGAGACTTTGGGATTGGGAGAGAGGATTCCCCTCATGGACAGATTCTGTTTTGGTTTGTGATTGCTGCAAGGAGCCCTGGAATTTGTCTTGTTTATCCTCCAAAATCTATGTCCGATTTTATGTTTATAATTTTTGCCTCTGCTAGTGTAACACATTGAAGATTACATTCACAAGAATTCTTAATCCGGAAAACGACAAGACTAACAGAGGCATGCACAATTTACAATTAGCAAGTCCTACTCAACATTGTTGGTTTCCAGCCTGAGGACTACTTCACAGTAGAGGATAAATTGGGGCTAGGCTGAAGGTTTGACAGTTATTTAAACTTATTTGACCACATAGACAAGCAAATATACAATTTAAGGAGCCACCAATTGACAAATACAGCCTAAGCAAATTTTTAAAGAGCCATTATTTTCTCCCAGTATAGAAACATTGTTGAATCTTCATAATTTTCAAAATATAACTATAAATTTTTTTAATTTTAAGGATTTTACAGATTTCGTAAAAAAACATGATGGGTTAAATTTGGACCAATAATCTTTTTCAATTAGAGAATCATTGTGGAAAAAATTATTAGGAATATTTTAGGTTTTAATATTTGATAGGCAGCAGGCCATCGATTTGTGTGGACCTGTGAAGTTGAGATACGCATCCTTGAGCTTGACAGTGGAGATATGTATCCATCGTGGTACACATAGCCTCGAGGGTAAGTTCAAGCGGCAGGCCATTGATTTGATCAAACTTGTGTGAAGTTGAGATACACATCCTTGCTTGACAATGGAGATATACATTTTCAAGCTTTACAACATTGAGATACACATATTTTTGAGGGTTAGTTTAAGTCGTTATGAATTAGATATGGGATATCTCTCAAAGTTGGGGAGGTCATGCATTTGATTCTCTTCATCTTCTTAAAGTTAGGCTCTGTAATCAATGTCAACAATTTACCCCGTTTATCATTCACTGAATTATAAGAAAATACTCCAAGGATTTTCTGGAAAATGTTTTTCTAGAAAAAAATGCATTAAGGTACACATCATATGTAGGATTAGATGTATTTCTTGTGCTCATAATTCAATGTATCCAATGCACCTTCAAGATTCAATATGTCATTATACACACAGTTCTCTCACGCAATACAGAGTTGACGACTTACCACCACCCATATTGTAGAATGCACTCACTTCTTTTGGTGCACTTATTGTTTTGAATTGTCATATGCATTTTTCTTGAACCGCAGGACCAGGTATCAAATCTTAGCCCACACTGAGGTAGAATTGTAGAATGCACTCACTTCTTTTGGTGCACTTATTGTTTTGAATTGTCATATGCATTTTTCTTGAACCGCAGGGCCAGGCATCAAATCTTAGCCCACACTGAGGTAGAATTTATTCAGTGAACAGAAAGGATAGTTCTGAAGTTGGATTTTTTCCTCGAGTATTCTAGAAAAGATGCTGGGCGAATAAATCATCATTTAAAACTTTGAACGGAAACAGGATTCTAGTAGCAGATTCCCAGCTTTGTAACTGTTTTTTTTTTTTTTTTAATTGTTTAATAAAACGGCAGTTAAAATGGACTTATACTAATTTGTCATCTAAACACTTTTATTTTGATAAACTACGAATTTATCTTTTTAGATAGGTGTCTATTCTAAATTCAATGCTGTTGTACTAACCTCTATTTTAAATTAAATTCAATGTACCCGCAATCTCAGTTTAGATGACTCTGTATAGATATCAGAATAGAAGCAAAAAGCTGGATGGAGTACAGGTGATGATGGAAGGCACAGTAGAATCATACTATCACCTACAATAATATCAATACTCTGTATTGTATTGTGGGGCTTCATGTGTCACACTTTTATTATAACCTTTATTGTAAGGACTGAGACATATGGCAATGCTCATATCAATAGCCATAATCCAGAAGACAAATATTAAGCACTATACAAAGTAAAAGATTGATTTACTGTTTATCCCATGAAAATAATATAATTATAATATTTAATGGTGATAACTAATATGATATTTAATATGATAACTAATATGATATTTAATAGGCTAGAAAAAAAATATTGAATCAATCATTAACTTAATATTTTGCTGTCATTTACCATATTTATCCAAAACTGCATCTAAACAACCATTAACCTTAAGAATGCATAACTAAATTTACATAAATGACCAGATTGATACATTTTGAAATCCTGTAAGGTGCATATCATATTCGGGGTAACATGGGTTTAGCTAATCAGTGGCCACAGAAAGGATATATTGTAATAGATGAGTGCATATTATACCTTTGATGGGAATGAATCCTTGGGAAATGAGTAGTTGAGTATTGGCCTGAGCAACTGAAGCAGCTGCACAGTAAGGCCAGAACACCACCCTGGGAACTTTAAGACTGGCTGCTACTTGGTGTGTAGAGGCGAAAAAACTATCAGAGAGAATACAAGTGATAGGGGGGCCATCCTCGTTTACTTTCCAGAGGATTTGCTCCATGACTGGTCCTATTTTGGTCTGCAATGCCTCAAACAATTCTCCAATCTTAGTGGCGCCTCCACCATCAGGTAGCATTCCATCTGGCATGACCTGGAAGCGAATGTGCAAGCCGTGATGGTCTTGCAGAATGGCAGATATCTCCTGGTGAGGGCGCCTGAAAATCCGGTGGTGGAGGCGCTCGGTGGTGAGAAACGTGATGAGAAGGCCACGGGCAGCGAGTGTTTTGGAAAAATGCATAAGAGCGTTGATGTGGCCCTGTGCTGGGAGTGGAACCACCACCACGTGTGGACGATGCAGACAGCACGAGTCCGCCATTGTCATGACCCTTGCTCTTCTTAGATTAAGATCAGTCTTGTTAGAGAATGAGAATGAAAACCATGGCTCCCCTTCACCACAGATAATATAATTACGCCGAAGGCGTTTATTAAGGGGAGGCTGTTAGGAGGCTTTGTGATTCAGCAGTGAACCACCTGTCACGCGGTTCTATCTCGCGCTTTGTCGCCAGGTGACTTCCACGTACTCGTTGCTCATTATGCGATGGTGTAGAAATTTAGTATAATTTTTTTCCCTTATTTATACATTTTTTTCCCCTCATTTTGTAGAAATTTAGAAATGTTAATATTTATTTATTTTAAATATAAAAAATAAGGAAAACAAATATAAAAGGTTATTAAATATTTGCTAATATTTATTTTGCCATATAAATATAATTTAGAAAATGATTTATTTTATA